>PITA01006929.1:56628-95946 GCA_004023965.1 Spilogale gracilis | reverse complement strand
AGATTCCTTAAAAAATTAAAGATAGAGCTACCCTATGACCCTGCAATTGCACTACTGGGCATTTACCCCAAAGATACGGAAGTAGTGAAAAGAAGGGCCATATGCACCCCAATGTTCATCGCAGCAATGGCCACAATCGCCAAACTGTGGAAAGAGCCAAGGTGCCCATCAACAGATGAATGGATAAAGAAGATGTGGCACATATATACAATGGAATACTATGCCTCCGTCAGAAAGGATGAATATCCAACTTTTGTAGCAACATGGACTGGACTGGAAGAGATTATGCTGAGTGAAAAAAGCCAAGTAGAGAAAGTCAAGTATCACATGGTTTCACTTACTTGCAGTGCATGAGGGGTAACCTGGAGGACAGTGGGAGAAGGAAAGTAAATGGGAACTAGGGTAATCTAGGGAGGGAAACGAAACAACAGAGACTATCGACACAGAAACAAGCTGAGGGACTTGGAGGGAGGGGGGTGGAGGGATGGGAGATCCTGGTGGTGGGTAATGGGGACACCTAAAGCGTGGAGCACTGGGTGTGGGGAATGGGGAATGAATCTTCAAACACTAGAAAAAAAAATTTAGTAACAATAAAAAAAAAAGATGAGTGTTTATTACCATTCACATTCTTTTAATGGCATTTAAAAAATGGATTGTAACTGTAAAAGCCTTTAATTTCATAGTATGCTAACCTCTATTTCCTGTTTTAAGAGCTTTGTAAAACTTACTAAATCATTTTTAAATCCTTGGTCTATTTATTCTGGTATACGGGATAATAATGGTAGATAACTTTGCCACAAGAGAAAGGTACAATCTTATAATATTCTTGACAGAATTATTCCCCATATATATCTTAATGAATTTATGGAAGCTGTAATCAAAATAAAAAAAATTGCGTGAAAAAATGGATTTCAATTAGAATTTTAAGATAATAAGCAAGGATTGAATAACTATTTGAAAAATCATCAAAAATAAAATAATTAAAATTAATATAAAAAACATTAATAGTTGTATTCCCAGAGATTCAAATACAGTCATTTGATTCCTATTACTATTGAATGAAGAAATAGATTTTTTTTACAAAATTTTACTTATGTATTTGACAGAGAGAAACACAGCTAGAGAGGGAACACAAGCAGGGGGAGTGAGAGAGGGAGAAGCAGGCTTCTCACTGAGCAGGAAGCCTGGTGCAGGGCTGCATCCCAGGACTCAGGGATCTTAGAATATCAATGTTTCACAAAAGATATTTCCCAATGTCAAAATCCTCTCTTAAGATTTTTCTTCATGCAAGATCATGTAACCACTCTGTGTGTGGCTCTGACTAAGTCTGCAGCATGTCTCTCTGTTGCTGTGGTTTGCTCACGCAACTCTGTTCTTCTGTCACTGGGGAGCATAACTAGCTGACATTTCACTGCTTCCTTGGGTAACACAGTGTCTTCTCAGAGCTTATTCTTTTTTTTAAAGATTTTATTTATTTATTTGATACAGAGAGAGAGAGTGAGAGTGGGAGAGAGAGAGAGAGCACAAGCAGGCAGGATGGCAGGCAAAGGGAGAAGCAGACTCCCTACTGAGCAAGGAGCCTGATGTGTGGCTGGGTCCTGGGATCATGACCTGAGCCAAAGGTAGAAGCTTAATCAACTAAGCCACCTAGATGTCCCTTCTCAGCGCTTATTTATTCACATTTTCTGAGGCATCTATGATATTTTCTGAACATGCTTAGACTTTTGAACTTCACACATCAGTAATATTTCTCCTCAATTTTTGAGAATTATCAGAGTGTTGTGACTTTTCTATTCGGCCAAGTAATTATGTTAGTAAAATATAACAATTACTACCCATTTTTATTACAGTGGATAAATGTATGTTTTATAAGGCAAATAGGGAAAACACAATGGCAGAAATTAAGGATGTGGAATTAATTTAGCTTTAGGTTAAACCTATTATAGTATCTTTTTTTTTCCCCAGAGAAATCAATGACAACTTAATCACTGACTGGTGCTGGACCAAGGCCTGGAATGTGGGCGTCATTACCATAGAGAATTCCCCCTTGTTATGGACAATTTCAGTGGCACCCATAATTCTAACATGGTGTCAGAACAGGGGTTGTCTTTCTCTAAGGTTTATCTTCTCTTTGTAGGACATTCATTTATTTAACAAACACAATCCAGACCTGTGTTTTGTGCCAGGGACAAAGAGAAAAAAGTCCTTCCTCCTGAAACTCACAATCTATGATTAGTAGATATTTTTTATTTGAATCCTGATACTGAGTCACATTCCTAGAAATAGCCATGTTTACTGAAAATACATAAAAGAAATATAATATACACCATCTTTTAAGTAGTAAATCTATTGCCAATATGCAGAAAAAACTTTCAATTCTTTCTATCTTTATTAAATTCTCATTTACATCTACTTATTTTTTTTGTAAATGATCATCTTTAAAAATTTTTTTTAATTTAATTTTTATTTTTTCTGTAACCCAGCAACCCTATTCCTCCCCTGCAACCCCAACAACCCTGTTTGTTTCCTGATATTAAGAGTCTATTATGGCTTGTCTCCGTCCCCAGTCCCATCTTGTTTCATTTTAATGATCATCTTTTTTATTATGATTCTTACTGCAAATTCTTTGGTCCCATCACTTTTTGATTATCATTTTATTGTTTTCCTTATTCATCAAACTCTTTCACTGCTTCTACCTTCACTTGGAGCTAGTAAGATATTTTTCAGTCTTTTCATTTGTTTCTTTTCTAATTCCTTCTCTTGGTTGCACTTATTTTTATTTTTCCAGCAATTTCTCACAAATAAAAAGCTCAAGTATAATAACACAATGTCCATTACTTTAAGACATTGAGCAGAGAGCACTACAGAAATGAGAAACTGGATAAAATGGATATGAAATACTGCAGTTCCTCTGATGTTAAAATTGGAGCTTGGTCAAAGTTCTATCAAGGATATATAAACTTGGAAGAAAAAAAAATACCAAACTTCAGACATGTGTATTAAAATTTGATAAGTGTATGCTAGATGTGAGTATAAGGTCCAATGAGAACCTGAAGGCCTAACATGTAATCCAGATGGGTTGTGGTGGTTTCTGGAAACAAATGACACTTGAGACAATTTATGATAAATGAAGAGGAGTAAATCAGTGATAAAGATGAGTAAAGTCATTCTCACAAAAGGAAAAGCTGGCAAAAGGCACAGAATGTGAGAGGATGCTGTTGCAACTCAAAGGGAGAATTACACAGTATGGGTTGTTGGGGTCTTCACAGAGATCATCTGAGCTGGGTGAACTGGATAGGCCATACACAGGGTATGGGAAATTCCCAAGACCACTGTCGTTTCTGATGTCAACTACAACTTTGAGGGACCCCAAGACTATCCTCAGTTTCCATAACTCACTAGAAGGACTCACAGAGCTCAACAAAACCATGATACTTAAGGTGATAGTTCATTACACAGCACAGTTTATAGATTAAAATGAAATAAGGGAAGATGTGCAGACGGTAGGATCCAGGAGGGTTCTAGGCAGAGGCTTCCAGATACTCCCTTCCCATGGGAATTTTAAGAACAGCACTAACTTTTCCCAGCAACAATGTGTGACAACATTCACAGATTATTGTCAAGCAGGAAAGTTTATTTGGTGCCCAGAATTTTTATTGGGGTTTGGTCACATAAATGTTTGATCACCCAAATGGCTGATCTCAGTCTCTAGCTCCTCCAAAGGTCAAGCTGACACTGTGGCTCAAGGCTCCTCAACCATAAGTGACAAGCACAGACTTTCTGACATGTCCCATTGTTCCCAAGAAAACACAGAAATACTCTTATTAGGCAAGACATTCCAAGGGTGTTACTTGAAAGGTTAGCTCTCAGGACCTATGAGCAAAGGTCAATTTCTCTTTGGGCAAGGTTAATACTTTATTTAATTGTTTTAAATATTTTACATATTTATTTGAGAAAGAACAAGAGATCATGCATGTGTGCCTGGATGTGTAGGGGAGGGGCAGAGGGGAAGGGAGAGGGACAAGCCAACTCTCCATACTGAACAGTGAGCCATACACAGGGCTCAGGAACCACTATATGAAATAGCTGGGAGAATTCTGCCTATGAAAGATACTCTCAGGAGCATGATGTTCTCTATCATAACTCTGGCAGCAGATATGATATATACAAAGATGCAGCTTCGGGAGAAGAATCATAAGGAAAGAAGCTGAGTCAAGAGAATGGTTTTGAACTGGAATTGATGAGGTATCCAGAGAGACATGCCAGTTTTCATGAGGCCTTACTCTCACTGTTGCTAAGTTGGTTTCTTGTATGTAACTTTTCCTTAGAATGGACATCTATCATCAGTGGTAACTTGTCTTTGTGCTGAGTCTTCTGAGTCCCAGCTACCTCACTGATAAAAAGGATATAATAGTAGATACCCTGTGAGTTTTCCTAGAATTAAGTGATGGAAGCCTCATTCTAGCCACAGTGACAAATTGTTTGGTTTAACACATAACTTAATACATAAGTTAACTCATTTAATTTTTATAACAGCCCTGTGAAATAAGTGTCCTTATAATTTTCATCTGATAGTTGAGAAATTAGAACCTATTAAAGTTAAATAATATGTTCTTGGCTTTTTCATTAATAGTGCTACCAGCTCATATTTTTTTTGCATCCTTTACTGCTCTTGGAGCATGAAGGGAATTTATCCTGTGTTCAGAGGGAACAGAATTGATACCTAGGGACATCAAATGTTTTGAAGTTACTCATTGAAATGGGAGTAGAACCTCAATCTATCGACCTTTCTTCAGGAGGCTTTCACTGGATCTTACTTCTGTGGAAATGGAAAAGAAATTTAATAATTTTACACATCCTCAAAATTTTTGTCATAGCCACCTTGTTATAGGAAATAGTGAAAATGGCATGGGTCAGAACTTAATTACAAATGAATTTTTTAGGAAAATAGAGTGTTCAAGTTAATCAAATATTCTGGTTAACAAGCCTTTCTATACATGTCATATAGGATTTATCTATTTTAAAAATTCCCTCAATATTAAAACTTTATAGGACATACTGTACTTTATGTTTGCTAATTTGTGAAACAGTTTGTTGCTTTGGTCTAGAATCAGAATACCATCTCTTCAGGTATAACTGAATAGATAAACTAGATTAATTTAAATATTATATATTAAAGTGGTATTTTTATAAAGTTTCCACGTGATAGTATTGCAAAAATGAAAAATTCAGTTAATCATTCAGGAAATCGGAGAATGAAAATGTGTAGAGTTTCTATGATTCTTCCTGTAGATACTTTTACATGAATTATGTACTCTAACTTTCACAAATAAAATTGGTTTTATATTCATTTTACAGATAAAGAAAATACACCTCAGAGGGATTAAGTCAGAGTTTCTTAAACTTTTTCAGTTCACAGTATCCTTTGTGTCTTAGTAATTTTTGATGACCTCACTCTGTCAAAACAAAAGTTTCCTTTATTAAGTTGTTGGTCCCAAATTAGGTTCTAAAAAAATTTAGTGCCCATTTGAAAATAAAACATACAAAAATTAAAACCAAAATTAATATTTTTACTTAATTCTTAAATGCCCACTATTACTAGTACAATGTGTGTGCCTGATGGGCCCTGAACAACTTTGCAAACTGCACAGATTGCACGTTACCACTTTCATTTCCTGTTCTACCTTCACTTTCAAGTAATACTTGCTTTTTATTACACCAATTGCTGAAAACGCAGTTTTGCAAAGATGCAACATCATTGAAAGAAATGTAGCATGATCCAATGTTGAGAATATAAACGAGCTTGAGCTAGTAGTTCGTCCTATGTTGAAAAGATGTCAAGTATCATCATGTCTTCCTTGAAAAGGTAAACTATCCAATGGAGCCCCAGGAATTGTCTCATCACACCAGTTTGGGACAATCAGGGTTCATTAATTTGTGAAGTGTTGAAAGTAGAACTTGGACCCATTGTATGTTTATACATTCAAAATATCTTAATAACTGATAATATTTGATCTTCTATTCACTAAGACTTTATCAGCAAGTCATTCAATGGAATTCTATTTAAAAACTAAGTAAATTTAAAATATTATTTGATGATGTCATTGAAGTCATGTGTAGAAGAAATGAATGAGTCATTGATAGTTCTTTTCAACAACATAATTTTAAAAACACATTAAACCAACTATCAAAAATAGTATCATGCATGTTATTTACCTCTGATAACAGAGACAAAAACATTTGAATCTCCTACATTTAAACCAGGATTATTTAAACAAGGGTATTAAATTTATTGTGAATTTTAAAGTTGAATTCTCATGTGAAAATTTATAACCATAAAATCGTGCATTTCAAAATAGATTTTTCTTGCAGATTTCCTATTAGAGTAAAAGTTCATAATCATAAAACTCATTAAAAAGGTCATGAAACTTCAGAAATAAAAAATATTGGTAATTTATAAAGGAAACTGATCCCACAAGTGATTTTTCCCTTCTCTCCTGTTGGAGGTACACAATTTGTGCTAGAAGAAAATTTCATAAAATAATATGGTTTGCATTAATTCATCAAAAAAATGTTTTTAGAGAGCCCAGACTTGGGGCTCATTCTCACAACCATGAGATCATGACCTGAGCTGAAATCAAGAGTCTGATGCTTAACTGACTGAACCACCCTGGTGCACCTTCATTTTATTTTTATGCAGGTATTTTGGATTGGTCTTGCTTTCTTTTTGTTCAAATTAACTGACATTGCGACAAGTAGAAATAGAAAATATGTCTACTTTTTCACTTCTTTAAGTATTTGCAGTTATCAATGAAAACAAAAATTGTGTATAGTGAGAGCCACTTTTAATTCTTTGTTTATAACTGATTTATATACAAATTGAGCAAAATACTTGAAAAACCTTTATATTATGTGTTTTTTCCTCTTTCCATCCTTGGATATGATTTGACTGAAGATATGCAAGTTCCACTTACATAGCCGAGGGTGTTCAAAATCTAAATAAATTCTCATTGATGCAGTTGTGTATGAAAGCATAAGTATGTGGGATTTATATGAGTTAAGTATTAGAGCTTGTTCATTTTTTACTTCAACGCTGTTTCTGAAAAATAGCTTATAAAAATAGCTTGTAAAAAGTTATTTCAATCCATAAAATTCCTTCTTTCTGATATCTTCTTGTCCAACTATCTATGATATTGATTCTTCTAAGTGTCTCATAACACAACTCACAAGGACTAAATTATTGTATATTAGCCATGTTCATTAAGAATACAGAATTTCTATATGAGATTATTTTGATAGTAATTTATAACTTGTTCTGAGCACTAAAATACTGTACATATTTGTTTTGGGTGAAATTAGTACTTGGTTGCATTCTTCATGAAGCAAAGTGTTTTGAGTTGACTCTGTCATCTCATTATGAGCAACTAGAGAATAAGGAGCTGTTAGTTTGACACAGATGCAAGTGCTGAGGTTGAGATTTTTGTCAGCAGGGCATGGATGGTGTATGAGCAGCAGGCCTAACTATTTCTTGAAGTCTATCATCAGTTTCAAATATAATTCCCAACATTTGATTATTTTTTTACTTTGCAATTCTTTTGTTTTCAAATAGACCTGATTCTCCCCCCTCATTCTTTTCCCAATATATACTTCTTGACAGTGTAAATTGATAAATTTAGAATTGCTAAGGTAAACTATAAAATCACCATCTTTGGAAATCTTTAATAGTAGGGTAGATTTTTCTCGGGTTCTTTAAGCTATAGTTTAAGACCAGGGAATAAAATTACATAATTTTCAGAGTCTACTAGTTTTATGGTTTTGAAATCAACTGCTATTTCAGGCAAAGTGGAAAATGAATTAAAATTGAAATTTGCTGACTGTTGATACTGGTTGAGAAGACTAGACTGATGAAAAGTATAAGAAAAGAATACTGTGCCTTGGGATTACTTTCTTTATGTCAAATCTATCTTTTGGCACACATATTTGAGACACATTTTTGGGGGGAAGGTGTTTCTTCTCTTTGATTTCACTTTTATCTAGTGCTATTTTGAAGCTTATTATTCCTAGTTTCTGCCCACTTCTCAACTCTCTCTCCCACACCCACATTGTAGGTGGTGAATAGTTTGGAATTCTGAGTGTCTTAGGTGCTGGGTAATTCTATGTTATATAGCACCTCAAAATGGCAGTATGTGAAATTCGCAGTGGGCTGAATCATTTAATTGTGCACTTCAAGGATAGAGGTCAGGAAATTGGAGGTCCAGGGAAAGACAGAGGAACCTGAGCATTATAAGTGTAAAGCCACACACTTACTGCTTAAATGTTGTGTGTGTGCTCTGGATGAAGGAGTGAGGAAAGGAGGGACAGAAATGGCAAAGATCATCTCTGAAGGCCTTCATAATCTCAGCTTTTTGTTTCTAATCTAGAGACTTGGAAATCTTTTCAAAGAGATTTGTATCTTTAGATGACAAGTAAGTGGTCAAAAAACCAAAAATTCTTTAAATTGTCTGAATTGAGCTTGCATTTTCTTTCCTTACCTCCTTCAGTAAAGAGCACAGTATATGAAATTTTTTGGAACAAATTTTATATATTTTATTATCTTAGTGATTACAGCATTAATAGCTTATATTACTAAGAGTGTAACTTTGCCTTTTATCTTCTTGTTTTAAATATACTTCATTTTACTTTCACTTTTTAATTTATTTTTGCTCTTTTTTTAAGTAAGAATTTTATGACTTTCTTGATAATTTAGTTTTATCTAACAATATTAAATTTTGAGCTGTTGATTTTGTCTTTACATTGTAAAAAAATAAGGACAATTTTTATAAGTTTTTTTTTAAAGATTTTATTTATTTATTTGACAGAGAGATCACAAGTAGGCAGAGAGGCAGGCAGAGAGAGGAGGAAGCAGGCTCCCTGCTGAGCAGAGAGCCCGATGCGGGCCTCGATCCCAGGACCCTGAGATCATGACCTGAGCTGAAGGCAGAGGCTTTAACCTACTGAGTCACCCAGGTGCTCTTATAAGTGGTTTTAAGTTCACAGGAAAATTCCTGTACAGAAGACAGGCAGATAGCCCAGAGGCAGAAGGCATGATCTGAGGATTTCCTGGGATGCCTTAGGAGAGATGGTTCCCCCTTCTACGAGCACATCTGAGAGAGGTAGCACTGCTTCTCCGGGGACAAAAGAGTGGGTGGGTGCCATTTCCCTCCTCTAGCCCTCAGCATAAGAACAGAGACATCTGCTGAGGGTTCCTAACTTGGACACTGGCTCTTTATGGTGCTTTACACCAAATCACATGCTTCCACAATTTGGTGCAACTGCCCTTCTGGGTCAAGCCTGCATCAACCACCGTGCCACAAGTTCATCCCTCAGAAGACAAGCACAAGTCCCTGACACACCAGGTCACTAAAATTTGGAGTTTTAAGACTCAACCAGCCTGACTGGTAGAGAGCCCAAAGTGCATTGCTTTGCTCCAGGCAGGCAAGAAACCTGTACATTGTGAAGGTGGTGATCTGAAGGATGCCTGGGATGGATAAAGGAAAAATGTTCACTCCTCTGGGAGGGTTTCCCTGACAGCAGCAAGCATGAATACCCCTCTCTGGGGATGAATGGCCTGACTGGTTCCATTTCCCTCCCCTGCCCCTCAGCATAAACTAACTTCAGTAAAGAGCACAGTGCCAATACTGGTGGCCTAAATTTCTTACACCAAGCCCTGCCACCCTGCCCTCTGCTGGTACTGCTTTTCTTGGGTAAGTGTGCCTGAGAACCAGAACAGCAGGCCCTTCCCCCAGAAGACCAGTACAAAGCCCCACTTGCACCACATCTACCGACCATAAACTTCTGCAAAGCTTTAGCTCTAGTGGAAATAGCATCAGGTCTCTTTTAACAAGTAGGCCAGAGCACACCTAGTTACAACTCACCAAACTCTGGCCTAGGCCCAAACATTCCCCACTGCAGGCAAGGATAAATTCTGCTCTGCAGAGGACTGACCTCGGGAATAGAGCAGCTAAAACATAGCAGTAGAGATATTTCCTGAAGCCCTGGAGGGTATATGACCTTTACCATATATATCCATTATTGTCAAGAGCAGGAAATACAACACACTTTTGTTAGAAAGAAACACATAGAAGAAAACAGAGACATAGACAAAAAGCCAAGATGGAGGAATTCATTTCAAAAGAAAGAACAAGCAAATATCTTGGCCAGGGATCTAATTGAAACAGATATAAGTAATATGCATGACCCAGAATTTAAAGCAACAATCATAAGGATACTAGCTGGACTTGAGAAAAACATAGAAGACACCAGAGAATTCCTTACTGCAGAGAAAAAGAAGCTAAGAACTAATCACGGCAAAGTGAAAAATGCAATAACAGATTTGAAACCAACTTGATATAATGACGATAATGATGGAAGAAGCAGAGGAATGAATAAGTGATATAGAACATAAAATTATAGAAAATAATGAAACTGCATAAAATACGGAAAGAAAATCTTGGCTCATGAAAGTAGACTTAGGGAAGTCAGTGACTCTATAGTGTAATAACATTCATATTATAGGAGTCTCAGAAGACGAGGAGAGAGAAAAGGGGGCAGAGGGTTTACTAAAGGAAATTATAGTTGAAAACTTCCGTAATCTGTGGAAGGAAACAGACATCCAAATCCAGGACGTACAGAGAACTCCCATTAAAATCAACAAAAACAAGCTAACAATAAGACATATAGCATAATTAAATTAGCAAAAAAATTATCTCTATAAAGAAAAAATTCTAAAAGCAGTAAGACAAATGAAATCCCCAACTTACAAGGGAAGACTGTTTAGGGTAGCAGCAGATCTCTCCACAGAAGAGGAGATTATTACATAGAGAAGAAGAAAGTGGCATCATATATTGAATGTGCCAAGTGGGAAAAATGTGGAGCCAAGAATATTCTATCCAGTGAGGCTATCATTTAGAATAAAAGAGAGATAATTTTTTCCCCAGATGAACAAAAACTAAAGAAGCTTGGGACCAGTAAGCCAGATCCAAAAGAAATGTTAAAGGGGACTGTTTGAATGGAAAGGAAAGATTCAAAGTGAAAAAGCCTAAAAAAGAACAGAGAGAATCTCCAGGAACAACAAAACAATTAATAAATTACACTAAACTCATATCTATCAATAATTTCTCTGAATCTGAATGGACTAATGCCTCCAGTCAAAAGACTTAAGGTGTCAGAATGGATAAAAATAAGATTCATCTATAAATTGCCTACAAGAGACTCATTTTAGACCTAAAGCCACCTGCAGACTGAAGGTGAGGGGTTGGAAAGATATTTACCGTGCAAATGGACATCAAAAGAAAAAGAGTAGCAATACTTATATCAGACAAACTTGATTTTGAACCAAAGAGATGACAAGAGATGAAGAAGGGCACTACATCATAATAAAAGGGTCTATCCAATTAGAAGATATAGCAATTGTAAATATTTATGCCCCTAACTTGGGAGCACTCAAAATATATAAAGCAATAACAAACATAAAGGAACCCATTGATGATAATATAAAATAGTACAGGACTTTAATGCCCCCCTTACAGCAATGGACAGATCATCTAAGCAGAAGATCAACAAGGAATGAATGGTTTTGAATGACGCAATAGACCAGATGGACTTCACAGATATATTCAGAACATTCCATCCCAAAGCAACAGAATATACATTCTTCTCGAGTGCACATGGAACATCCTCAGAACAGATCACATACTGGGTCACAAATCAGCCCTCAATAAGTACAAAAGATCGAGATCATATCATGCATATTTTCTGATCACAACAGTATAAAACTTGAAGTGAACCATAAGAAAAAATTTGAAAAGGCCACAAATACATGGAGGATAAAGAATATCCTACTAAAGAATGAGTGGGTCAAGCAGGAAATTAAAGAAGAAACAAAAATACATGGAAACAAATGAAAATGAAAACATCATGGTCCAAAACCTTTGGAATGCAGCAAAGGCAGTCATAAGAAGGAAGTATATACAATACAGGCCTACCCCAAGAAGGGAAAAAAAATCTCAAATATACAGCATAACCTTACACCTAAAGGAGAAAATGAAACAAAGCAAAGCAAAGCAAAGCAAAACAAAACAAAATGAACAAAGCCTAAAGCCAGCAGAAGGAGGGAAATAATACAGATTAAAGCAGAAAGAAACAATACAGAAGCAAGCAAATAAAACCAGTAGAACAGATCAATGAAAGTAGGAGCTGGTTCTTTGAAAAAATTAATAAAATTGATAACCCCCTTGCCAGACTTACCGAAAAGAAAAGAGAAAGGCCCCAAATAAATAAAATCACAAATGAGAGAGGAGAAATCACAATCAACATCACAGAAATACATACAATTATAAGAGAATATTATGAAAAATTATATGCCAACAAATTGAGCAATCTGGAAGAAATGGATAAATTCCTAGAAACATATATACTACCAAAACTGAAACAAGAAGAAATAGAAAACTTGAACAGACCAATAACCAGCAAAGAAATTGAATCAGTAATCAAAAATCTCCCAACAAGGAGCGCTGCATGGCTCAGTCATTAAGCGACTGACTTCCGCTCAGGTCATGATCCCGGAGACCTGGGATCGAGCCCCACATCAAGCTCCCTGCTCGATGGGAAGCCTGCTTCTCCCTATCTCACTCCCCCTGCTTGAGTTCCCTCTCTATCTGTGTTTCTATCAAATAAATAAAATCTTTAAAAAAAAATCTCCCAACAAACAAAACTCCAGGGCCAGATGGCTTCACAGGGAAATTCCACTAAACATTTAAAGAAGAGTTAATACCTATTCTTCTGCAACCATCCCAAAAAATAGAAATGGAAGAAAAACTTCCAGATTCATTCTATGAGACCACCATTACCCTGATACCAAAACCAGACAAAGACTCCACTAAAAAAGAGAACTACAGGCCAATATTTTTGATGAACATGGGTGCAAAAGTTCTCAAACTAAAATACTAGCAAATCAAATCCAACAGAACATTAAAAGAATTATCCACCAGGATCAAATGGGATTTATTCCTAGACAGCAAGCGTGGTTCAATATTTGCAAATCAATCAGTGTGATGCACTACATTAACAAAGGAAGGATAAGAACCATATAATCCTTTCAATAGATGCAGAAAGAGCATTGGCAAAATACAAAATCATTTCTTGATAAAACCCCTCGACAAAGTAGGTATAGCGAGAACATTCCTCAACATCATAGGCCATATATGAAAAGCCCACAGCTAATATCATCTTAAATTGGGAAAAACTGAGAGCTTTCCCTCTACAGTCAGGAAAAAGAAAAGGATGTCTGCTCTCACTATTTATTTATTTATTTATTTATTTATTCATTTATTTAAGATTTATTTATTTATTTATTTATTTATTTATTTATTTATTTGACAGAGAGAAACATAGCTAGAGAGGGAACACAAGCAGGGCGGGTGAGAGAGGGAGAAGTAGGCTTCCTGCTGAGTGGAAGCCTGATGTGGGACTCAATTCCGGGTCTCCAGGATCATGACCTGAGCCGAAGGCAGTTGCTTAACCAACTGAGCCACCCAGGCACCCCTCTCACTACTTATTTAACGTAGTACGGGAAGTCCTAACTTCAGCCACCAGACGATAAAAATAAATAAATAAAAGACATCCAAATGAGCAAGGAAGAAGTCTAACTTTTACTATTTGCAGACACCATGGTACTCTATGTAGAGAAAACAAATGACTCCACCAAAAAATAGCTAGAACTGATACATGAATTTAGTAAGGTTGCAGGATACAAAATCAATATACAGAAATTTGTTGCATTTCTATATATCAATAATAAAGTAGCAGAAAGAGAAATCAAGAAATGTATCCCATTTAATATAGTACTAAATCCATAAGATACCTCGGAATAAACCTAACCAAAGATGTAAAAGATCTGTACTCTGAAAACTGTAAAACACAAAAGACACTGAAGGTGAGACAAAGAAATGGAAAAATATTCCAGGTTCATGGATTGGAAGAACAAATATTGTTAAAATGTCTGTACTAGGCAAAGTAATCTACATGTTTATGCAATCCTTATCAAAATACCACTACCATTTTTCATAGAACTGAACAAATAATCTTCGAGTTTGTATGGAATCACAAAGACTCTGAATAGCCAAAGCAATCCTGAAAAAGCAAAGCAAAGCTGGAGGCATAATTCTAGACTTCAAGTTATATAACAAAACTGTAGTCTTCAAGACAGTATGATACTGGCACTGAAACAGACACATAGATCAATGGAACAGAATAGAAAATGCAGAAATGGACCCACAACTATATCGTCAACTAATCTTTGACAAAACAGGAAAAAAATATCCAAAGGAAAAAGTCTCTTCAATAAATGGTGTTGGGAAAACTGGATAGCAACATGCAAAAAAAAAAAGAAAGAAAGAATAGAAAATAAATGGGGCTACTTTCTTACACCATACACAAAAATAAACTTAAAATGGATAAGGACCACACTGAAAAAAAATTTAAAAAATTAAAAACGGATTAAGGACCTAAATATGGGACCCAAATCCATAAAAATCCTAGAAGAGAACATAAGCAGGAACTTCATTGACACTGGCTTTGGCAACTCTTTCTAACTATATGTCTCCTGAGGCAAGGGACACAAAAATAAACCACTGGAATTTCATGAAGATAAAATGCATAGTGAAGGAAACAACCAATAAAGCAAAAAGGCAACTTTGGAATGGGAGAAGGTATTGCAAATGACATCTCTGATGAAGGGTTAGTATTCAAAATATACAAAGAACTTATCAAACTCAACACTAAAAAACCAAATAACCCAGTTAAAAAATAGGCAGAAGACATGAAGAGACATTTTTCCAAAGAAGACATACAGATGGCTAACATGAAAAGATGCTCAATGTCACTCATCATCAGGGGAATACAAATCAAAACTAATGAGATATCACCTCACATCTGTCAGAATGACTAAAATTAACAAGTCAGGAAACAATAGGTATTGGAGAGGATATGGAGAAAGAAGAATCCTCTTACGCTGTTGGGAATGCAAGCTCTTTCAGCAACTCTGAAGAACAGTATGGAATTTCCTCAAAAAGTTAAAAATAGAACTACCTTATGATCCAGCAATTGGTATTTACCCAAAGTACACAAAAATACTGATTTGAAGGGATACATGCATCCTGATATTTATAGCAACATTATCAATAATAGCCCAATTATGGAAAGAGCCCAAATGTCTATTGGTGGATGAATGGAGAAAGAAGATGTGGTATATATACATACTGGAATATTGCTTAGCCATAAAAAGAATGAAATCTTGTCATTTGCAACAATGTGGACAGAGCTGGAGAGTATTATGTTAAGTGAAATATGTCAGTCAGAAAAAGACAAATACCATATGATTTCATTCATATGAGGAATTTAAGAAACAAAACAGATAAATAGAGGAGAAAAAAAAAAGAGAGAGGCAAACCAAGAGACTCTTCACTATAGTGAACAAACAGGTTTGCTGAGGGAGAGTGGGGGAGGATGGGTTAAATGGGTGATGGAGATTAAGAGGGTACTTGGGATGAGTACTAGGAGTTGTACATACATGATTAATCATTAAATTCTACACCTGAAATTAATATTCCACTGTATGTTAACTAACTGAAATTTAAAAACTTGAAACTACAAAAAAAGAAATAATAGGGTGGACTTCATTAAAATTAAAAATATCTGCTCTGTGAAAGACAATATCAAGGGCATGAAGAGACAAGCCATAGGCTGGATGGAAATATTTATACAAGACATAGCTGATAAAAGACTGTTAGTCAAAATATACAAAGAACACTTAAGACTCAACAATAAGAAAACAAACATATTAAAAAATAGGCCAAAGACTTCAACAAACTCCTCACTAAAGAAGATATACAGATGGTGAATAAGCATATGAAAATATGACCCACATCATATGTCATCAGGAAAATGCAAATTAAAACGAGATACCATTACATATCTATTAGAATGTCCAGAATCTAGAACACTGACAACAATAAATGCTGCTGACAATGTGGAAAAACAGTAACTCTCATATATTGCTAGTAAGAATGCAAAATGGTACAGATCTTTGGAAGACAGTTTGGTGGTTTCTTACAAAATTAAACATACTTTTACCATATGATCCAGCAATCCCACTCTTTGGTACTTATCCAAGGGTGCTGAAAAATTATGTTCACACAAAAACTATACATAGATGTTTATAGCAACTTTATTCATAATTGCTACAACTTGGAAGCAACCAAGATGTCCTTCAGTAAGTGAATTGGTTAAATAACTGTGATACATCCAGACACTGTGATATTATTCAGTTCTCTAAGCAATTGAGCTATAAAGCCATGAAAACACATGGAGGAACCTTACATGCATATTACTAAGTGCAAGAAACCAGTCTAAAAAGTTTGCATATTATATGATTGCAACTATATAATATTCTAGAAAAAACACAACTGTGGAGACAATAAAAAGATCAGTGGTTGCCACGTGTTGAAGGAGTGGAAGGGATAAACAGGTAGAGCACAGAGGATTTCTAAGACAGTGAAAATGCTCAATATGATACTCTAATATTGGATGCATGTTATACATTTGTCCAAACTCACAGAATGTACAATACTATGAACAAATCCTAATGTAAACTATGGGCTCTGGGTGATAATGATATTTAGTGTAGATCAAATGAAACAAACATATAACTCTAGCAGGGGTTGTTGATAACAGGGAGGACTATGCATGTCTGGGACCAAGTGGTATATAGGAAATTTCTGTATCTTTCCCCCAAGTCTGCTGTGAACCTAAAACTGCTCTACAAAAATAAAGTTTAAAAAACTTGGTTTTTGAAAACCTACAACTTCTCCCATTGATTCTTTTTCCTTAATATCTCCCTGTGTTCTCCATATTTTTGAGTTGAGCAAATGGTTACTTCTGTCATCTTAAATGGTTTTTCATAGGAAATGCCTTTTTTCTTTCTCCTGAATATAGGTTTGTCTTCTCTGCTAATTACAGTGATTGACAGCATGTTTAAAATAAAAATAATTCAGTTAATATTCTGGAAAATTTTCAAGAATTAGCAAATTTCCTCTTGAAATTTCTTGGGTGATATCTTAAATTTGCTATTGCTAGTTTAGTAATGGCTCAAAAAGCTGATAACACTTTTAAATAGACTAGTTATCTAAACATTGCTACATGTAAGTGGGATATCTATTTTAATGCATCGACACCACAGGTTAACCAAAAGTATTCCAAATAAAAAATAAAATAAAATACAATATGCTTATAATATTTCATAATAATTTTCAAATATGAATTAAAAATTTTTATTCTATCGTAGTCTTATAAATTCTCCACAATTTATAAGCACCTTATGTATATATGTATATGTTCTGGTCATGTATTCTTTAGGAAAAATATATAAAATATTTTATTTATGGAAACCATATTTTTAGGAATGATATATATTTTAGAATATATCTACTTATAAAACTGGCTTACTTTTTTTTTTAAAGAAACTATTTATTTTCCATCCACCTTATTTCCATTTTGTTTGTGTTGTGGAAGAGCCGCTCAAGACCCTTCAGTGGTTGTTCCTACCCATTCAGTGACCTGAGCAGTGGGAGCTCCAGACCAGTCTTCAGTAGCCGGCTGGGCCCTCTAGGCTTTAGTAGGGAACTGCTGAGTAGGCACAGAGGGCACCTGCATGCCTTCAGACTACTTTACCACTTCAGGGGAGTAGCAGTGAACTCAGGAGCTGGAGCAGTGCATTCACCCTGAAATTCCTCCTTGGTCATAGCCTTTTCATCAGAGGCCTGCTCTTCCTTTTCAATCTTTTTAGGATCTCTGTAGAAGTAGAGACCAGGCATGACCTCCCATGGATGTTCACAGGAAATGGTGTCACACATGTGCAGAACCTCCCTGGCCAGTATCGACCACATCAGACCCACTGAGTGAGCTCCCTTGTTGTTGCAAGGGACAGCGATGTCTACATAGTTCAGCGGAGAGTCTGTGTTTCACAGAACAATGGTAGGCAGGTTAATATGATGCCTCCGTAAGAGCCTGGTGGTCAACCATAGTAATCACCAAAAGTCTCAGCTTTCAGAAGGCTGCCTGGATCTGGTGAGTGAAGGTTCCAAGAGTGAAGTGGCCAGCAATAGGAGTTGCTCCAATAGCAGCAGCAATCTTCAGCATAGCTCTCTGGCCGCGCTCCTGGATGATGTGACACTGACATCAGCTGGGTTTTCAATGGCAACAATGGTACAAGCTGTCAGCAGAAGGTTCTCTTTAGATTTATGATATAGATGCCATCAGTTTTCCTTTGTAGATGTACTGTTCCATTTGGAAGTCCAGGTTGGTGTCACCTAAATTCCTGCTGCAAGGAATTTGAGGACCTCCTCCTTCATTTGCAGGACATCAAGGGCTCCAGACATTGTGAAATTTCCCTTTAAATTATGATGGAAACACAAAACAATGCCATATGGACCATTCTCTGGTAGCATGGAAAGGGAAAACTGGTTAACTCAATGAACATTAGTAGTTCCAAATATTTTGGAATGAAATGGGGATGTAGTCATCACTCTATAAAATTAAAGAGGTTTAAATTTCTGCAGTTTTATTTTTTAAAACTATTTTTTAAAGATTTTAATTACTTAGAGAGTGAGAGAAAGAGCAATACATAGGAGCAGGGAGAGGGGCAGAAGGAGAAGCAGAGAGTCCCTTGCAGGGCTTAATTCTTAAATACCGACAGGAAAAGCAAAAGAACTAGAAGCAAGAAAAGACAGTGTGCCACACTTACAGCTGGGGATATGGTTAATCTTTAGTCCTGACCAAGTTGCCTTTCAAATTACTATCAAAGATGAGTAGAGAGTATATTTTAGTTTCTCCATCATGTTGTTCTCTCTCTCTCTTTTAGTATAATACCATGTCACACTTTGGATGCTCAATAAGTCTATTGGGTTATCTTATATTCTTTATCAATTTCTTGATAAAATTGGCTCCAACTTCTAATCCAGTGTTCTTTTTCATAGTTTTAGTTTCATGAAACCAGTTGCTACTGGTTTGAGTTCTAGATGTTATTTTATCCTCTTTGTCTATTATACTATTTATCTTCTACCTCTATTAATTCTTTTCCTATACCATGTTGTCCAATTATTCTGTCTCTCAATTACCACCATTGCACAATTTTATTCTGCTTCCAAATTACCATCAACATGGTCTCTAAAAAATTTTTACTGGATATTTATGACAAAAACGAGTTTCTATCACAGGACAGCATACCAATTAAAATAAGATTATGGATATTTAGGGTGTCTGGGTGGCTCAGTGGGTTAAAGCCTCTGCCTTCAGCTCAGGTCATGATCTCAAGGTCCTGGGATCGAGGCCCGCTGAGCAGGGAGCCTGTTTCCTCTGCTCTCTCTGCCTGATCTCTCTCTGTCAAATAAATAAATAAAATCTTAAAAAAAGATTATGGATATTTATATTTGTTAGATTTTCATCTATGACAAATCACCTCAAAACTTTAAACTGACGGTGGCGCCTGAGTGGCTCAGTTGGTTAAGCGACTGCCTTCGGCTCAGGTCATGATTCCGGAGACCCAGGATCGAGCCCTTCTGCCTCTCTCACTTCCCCTGCTTGTGTTCCCTCTCTAGCTGTGTTTCTCTCTGTCAAATAAATAAAAATCTTTAAAAAAAAGAAACAAAAAAAACCCCTTTAAACTAACAATCATTATATGATTGCTCCTGAGTCTGTGGGTTGACTATGTAGTTCTACAACCACAGTCTGTGGGTTGGGTATTCTAGAATGGCTGTTCCCATCTATTGGGCAGTTGATGTTGGCTATTGGCTGTGGTAATGGGGATGATTAGCTGTGCATCTTTTATCATCCAGCAGACTAGCCTTGGCTTTTAACATGATAGCAGCAAAGAATTCTGAAGAGGAACAAGAGATAAGCTTTTAATAAACAAGCACTTTTCAATTTTCTGCTTATGTCAGATTTGCTATTGATCAAAGCAACATGCATGGCCAAGCCCAGAATCAGTGTGGGAAGCGAATACTCAAGGACAAGGAAACAGGAATGAGGATTATTAACCCTATTTTTAAACAACTATGAAACATTGTTTAACTTCTATATATATTTTTTAATTAGTCATCTTTCCTCATAGGGCACATGTATCCCATTGCATTGCTGGGGTATCTTCTCTTCCTATGACCCTTTCTCTTTCCACCCTGTCTCAGGAACTCTATCTTGCCCACCTCTTGTTTTTTTTATGTTATGCAAAGCATTTTATCTCTTTTAAAACTCTTTCTATGTCACCTATTTTATTTTATTTTATTTTATTTTATTTCATTTTAATTTCAGTATAGTTAACAGACATATTATATGCTTCAGGTGCACAATATAGTGATCTTCTTATGTCATCTAGATCTGATTTCCAAAGGACCTAGTTTTTGTAAATGAACTTACTGATGACATATGTTTATTTATTCGTTTGTTTATTTATTTATTTAAAAATTTTATTTATTTATTTGACAGAGAAAAACACAGTGAAAGAGGGAGAAGCAGGCTTCCCACCGAGCAGGAAGCCCAAGGTGGGGCTCGATCCCAGATCTCCAGGATCATGACCTGAGCTAAAAGCAGTTGCTTAACCAACTGAGCCACACAGGTGCCCCAACATATGTTTATTAATAAAATAGCTTTCTCCACGATAGGAGTCACTAGAAAACTCAAGGCTTTTTCTCACAGCTAAACAAATATGAAGATAAAAATATAAATTCTCACAAAATAGTCATAGTATTTTTATGTATTCAATGTAAAAATAAGACTTTAGGGTAATAAACTTATAATAATTCTGGACTCTCCAATAAGTGTCCTCTATTGATGAAAATTTTATAGCACATTTGGGAAAAAATCTTTCAGAAAAATGGATATTCCAAAACAGAAGAAAGACAACTGTTTGATGTTGGAAGACAGCATGAACATTTTGGAATAGTGTTATCATTTTTTAAAAAGCAAACTCTATAAAAGTGGCCAATTTTATGTTAAAAACTTAAGAGAACTCTACTGTAAAGTTTATTTATTTATTTATTTACTTATTTACTTATTTGACAGAGAGAGAGATCACAAGCAGACAGAGAAGCAGGCAGAGAGAAAGGAGGAAGCAGGCTCCCTGCCGAGCAGAGAGCCCAATGTGGGCCTTGACCCTAGGACACTGAGATCACGACCTGAGCTGAAGGCAGAGGCTTTAACCCACTGAGCCACCTAGGCACCCATGCTGTAGAGTTTTCAAATCTAATTTCTAGTGATGGCAATTCTAAAATCTGAAACATTTTACTTAACGACTTCTTTTATTTGTGGATGTGAAGAAGGGTTGTGTACCCAGATCAGGCTCTAAGGGACTTTCTGCCATACTGAAGTAGCAACCTGCAGATCTGGGTATAACATATGCAGTTTCACTTTGATTCCTATACAGGGAGTAGAGTCTAGTTATCTGGTATATATAGTTATATATATAACAAGATATAATATTTGGATTAATAACAAGTATAATTGAACCTCTCTGATACCCATGGCACTGAGATATGCTTGAGTAGGATTATCTGATAAAATAATGGACTATCCAGATAAACAACAAATAATTTTTTAGTGTAAGTATGTTGTAAATATTGGGTTGGGGATATCTATCTTTCTATGCTAAAAAATTATTCATATGAAATAAAATTTAATGGGGGATTCCATTTTTTTTTAAAGATTTATTTATTTGAGAGAGAGTGAAAGAGGGCACACTTGAGTGACGGGAGGGGTAGAGGGAGAGAATATTTAAGGAGACTCCCTCGACCCATGGACCCATGAGATCACAACCTGAGCTGAAACCAAGAGTCAGAGTTTCAACCAACTGAGCCACTTAGGCTCTCTGGGGGAATTCCATATTTTTACTGGCTATTTCTGTCAACCCTATCAGCTTAGAACAATATGAAGCTGAAGAACCAGGGCATAGACATAAGAAGTATTAATGTAAGGAAATACATTGTAGCAGTTTAAAAACATATACTCACAAATTATCTGGTACTCCATTGAGAGGTGGAGTGTATGTCCCTTCTCTTGAATCTGATTAAATTTAGGGATTTGCTTGTAACCAATAGAATGCAGAGGAAATGCTGCTGTATGACTACAGAGTCTGGGACATGAAATGTGCTTCAGTTTCTGCCTTGCTCCCTATTAAAGTAGGGAACCTACAGATAGAAGACTATTGCTACCCTTAGGCCATTATACTGTGAGGAAGCCCAGACCACAGGGAGAGACTCAAATAGGTGCTTCAGTCAATAGTCCGTGTTTAAGTTCCACTGTGGTAAGAACTTAGAGCTAGTAGCAACGATCAGGCATGTGAATGAAATCACCTCTAGATGATTGTAACCGTCAGCCATTAAGAAACTCCCTGCTGAAATGCTGACATTGTAGAACAGAAAGGAGACACCCACTCTGTGGTTTTTGAATTCTTGACTTTCATAGTCTTAGGCCATAATAAAATGGTTGTTTTAAGCCACCAAGTTTTGGGGTAATTTTTTGTTGTTGTTGTTGTTATGTAGTAATAGTAAGTATAATACACATGTTAAGAACAAAGTGGGGCACCTGGGTGGCTCAGTGGGTTAAAGCCTCTGCCTTTGGTTCAGGTTATGATCTCAGGGTTCTGGGATCAAGGTTTGCCTCAGGCTCTCTGCTCAGCAGGGAGCTTGCTTCCTCCTGTCCTTCTGCCTGCCTCTCTGCCCACTTGTGATCTCTGTCAAATAAATAATGCAATCTTTAAAAAAAAAAAAGAACAAAGTGAATGTTTAACATAATCTATGCTATGGGAGTTTAGAGGAGGAAGCAGTCACCTAAAGTTTGGGGGGGGCTCTTCTTCCTACCTCCCCCACCCCGACTTTAAAGGCAGAACTTGATAGGCAATATAAGACATGGACAATGAGAAAGGAAAAGCATGAAAGCAGAATTAATGGCAAATATCCTTGTTCTTTTTTCTTCAAAATTCTTTTCTTAGAATAATCACAATTAAAAATAAACCAGCTTACAAAGCACTGGAAAAAAGGATAAGAGCTGAATGGAGAAGAAATAAATTAAACTCCTATCTTAATTTCTGGGCTATGCTTCTGGGCATTTAAAGATGAAGCAAATGTGGTTATTTGTTGTATAGTACTTAATGGTCTTTAGGGAGACTGATAAACTGAGAAACAGTCTGGGATAATTTTGGATCAGTGACCCACCAGGGTAACTTAGATACTTAAATTTCATATTTCTTTAAAATTCTGAAACAAGGCATTCAAAATGTTCTCATAAAAGAACAGAAAAGTTCGTGGGAGAGCAAAGCAATTCAGTGAAAAGAGACTTTTCTTTATGTTTTAATACCTTTGGAGAAGCCTCCAAACTGCTAAACAACCAAAGAATAAAAGCAAAAAAGAATATTTGGCTTTTATTTTGTGAAAGGATTTTTTGAGAGGCACCATGTGTGGATAGCTGTAGGGAAAGATATTGATGGTTGAGTTTTTTCCCTTGAGGACTTTGCAAAGTCAGGAGATGTTTATATTGTAAAGGATGCTTGTACATTACTCAAATAAAGCTAAAACTTAGAGTATCTATTTACATATACAGGACTATATTCTTTATTTTGGAAGGGACTGCTGAAACATCTTGCCCCCTCTCCTCTCCTTTATTCTTTCATCTCTTTCCTTCCCTTGCACCTCTCTGGACCTTCTTAGGACCCTTCAGTTCTCACACTGTGTCTAGGCCTATCAGTTCCTCTCTCCCTCTGCTACAGTGTATCAACACTGGTTTCTCTAAATTTTTCTGCAAGGTATCCATTGAACATACTTATAGCTGCTTCACACGCATCCAGGTGTACTTCTCTTTAGTGAAGCATGGCAACCACATAGATGGAATTTTCCAAGAGAGGTAGTATACAGACAATTTCATTATCTTCATGTACATAAATTTTTTACAAATCACAAGATTCTGATATTCAACTACATTCCTCAGAACTTATCTAATTCTAAGAGGGAAACCAAATCTCCCAGATCATGTATTTAGATTCCTTGTATGAAAAATTCATGTCTTCCATCCCTCATTTGCTCATTATTATTGTTGTTGTTGTTATTTAATTAGCTTTCTGGTTATTTCCACAACTTTCATTGAGACCTTGGCATTTTGCCCCAAATCTGGCATTTCCCCATCATCCATCCATCCATCCATCCATCCATCCATCCATCCATCCATCCAGTTTATTATTTATATGATTAGCTCCTATTATATGATAGCCTCATAGTTATTTCTTGTTCTCAACTTTGATACCTTTATTTCTTTTCAATTTAGTTACCTGGCATGTAAATGCAAATAAATTGTTAAAAAGTATCACCAGGCTTTGGTAACATGACATTATCTATTACTAATAGCTCAAATTTCACTGTCCCTTGCTCTCCCCTTACCTTTAGGACCTTACAAGCCCGCACCGGTTTAAGACGTTGGCCTTCTGAAGATGGTGGGGTGGTGTCTCATAAAAGTATGGTTAGAGTATTGTCTACCCTGGTTTTTTTCTATCACTCTGTGGGCTTCTCAATCCCCTTTGCCTAAGGGGCTGTCAGTGCTCTACTGGCAGGTCCCAGCAGTGAAAATACACATGTCCAAGCCAAGTGTTCACTTTCTTTGAACTTCCATAGCTGCCAAATTCCAAGGTGGGAAGGAATGCAGCTGACTTTATTAGACTTTTGTCTTAGAGACTTAAGTAACATCCCTTAGATATTGTCAGTAAGAAGACTAAATGTTTAAGAAGTCAAATGTTTAGTAAGATAAGCATTCTTGTATATAAATATATGATAAGTGATCCTATTTTAAAAAAAAACAAGGTTTTTTTTAAAGAAATTAATGTTGGAAATCTGTTCGGGGTTCACTTAATATCCGGTTTATATATGACTAAGAAAATTCATGCCATGTAGAAACTGAATCTTAGATTAGTCAAAAAGAGTTTGAGGAATGCCTTAATAGAACTTTAGTTTGCAATTAGGATGGTTCTTAAAATACTTTGAAAGAAGGAAGCCAGCTGCTAACACAAAGGAATACTACTCACTAGTCACTGTGTAGGAGTTGTTATGAGGTCTAGAAAGGAGACAGTACAGATACTCAACAATTGCTTAAATTTTTACTAAGAAATACTTTGGGGGAACGTGTCATACTTAAACTCTGTCTAGAGGTGATCTATACTTTAGGTTTAGAGAGCTATAAGCTGATGGTATTCTCTGCATAATTTGATAACTTAAGAATGAATAAGTTATTTCAGTCAGACTGAATGTGCATAAGTAGTGAAAGTAAATGAAAAATTAATTTAAGAAATATAAGCTCACTTTGGAAATAAATCATTGCGTAACTTTGTAAAAGAATAACCCCACCTTCTTGTTTTCACAGATATTTTTATTTGTAAGTTGAGAAGACTCTATGGTTACATGATATTTATAGATTCAAAGATACTTTGATAAGTTTATTTTTTAAAGACTTTATGGATTGATTTAGAGGGCACACACATGCAGAGAGTGGAACAGAGGGAGAGAGAGAATCTCAAGCAGATTCTGCACCAAGCCCGGAACTCGATAAATGGCTCCATCTTAAGGTCCTGAAATCATGACCTGAGCCAAAATCAAGAGTTGGATGCTTGACTGACTGAGCCACCCAGGTGTACCAAGTTTAATTTTTAATAAACACAAAAATAAGCAATAAGAGGGCCAGGAGGAGGGTAGTTTAGGGTAGAAAAAGCAATTCTCATGCACTTTTAAGGCAGTTTCATTTGAAGTTACACAAACACCTGAAAGCACAGAGGGAAATAATCAAATTTGCAGATGTCTCTAGCTTTTCTGCCAGTAGTTCCAGAGACTCATCTTCCCATTCAGTTCTCAAAAAACTGAATTTGTATTGGATACTTCACATATTCCACGCATTGTATTAGAAAACAGAGATGAAAAGAAGAAGGAGATGCAGCCCTAGTCCCAAAGGGCACAATCCAAATGGTGGAGACAGATTAGGTAAATATATAACCCCATCTAATACAACATTCAAGAGATCTGCAAAAATGAATTAGTCACTCTATATAATTATATATCTTTTTAGTATAAGATTCTGCTTGACAGAAACTCTAAAGGAGTTTTCAAACCCAACACAGATTCTCTCCCACGAGTCTGACTCATCAGGAGGGATTATTCTGTCCTGTGTTAAGTGGAACCGCCTCATGCTATCTTGGAGTTCAAATTCCTTGAGTACAGAGTTGGTATAACAGTACTGCAATGGGCATTCTATTTGATTCCTGACAATCCATCCCATTTTTCTGGCTATAATGCTCTTCTGTTCATATTCCTGAGACAAGTAATATCTGCCTTCTGATCCTTTAGTAAGGAAAGGAACTATAACCATTACTGGATTCAAGTGCACACTTGCCCAGTTTAATCCCTAGGTTTGATCCCAAGTTCCACCAGTAGGTGGTAGGGAAGTCAAACAGGGTTAACCTGTTTATCATTATTTTGGGCTGAGACAGCAGCACAGTAATCACTGTGATACGTCAAGGTAAAGAACAACTTCTATGTTTATAACAATACCTGTAGATATTGTTCTTGATTATTTTATTTGACTTGTAAAATCTGTGTATTTTTTGAGTCATATTTTTAGTTTCCCAGATTTGTAAGCATCAGCATAATTGTTATTGTTTAAAAAATACTGTTTGTGAATGTGTACATGTAAGATTTGCATTACTTAAAGCTTACCTAAAGTACATATGGTCTTTATATCCAAGAAGAGTATAACTTAAAGGTTTGAAAGCATAATTAATATGTGCTAATATTAATATCCAAGAAGATTTTCTTTCAAAAATAAAAAAGACATGAGAATGTTAGTTATCCATTTTCTATTTCATTTCTTATTCTGCAAATGAACCAAAAGGGACAGGGATTTATTGGCCATTGTGATCTGCACATCCTTGGAGACATTCAACTGCCTGATATTCATCACCTCAGCATTCCCAAGATCCTTAGCATCCTCTGTGACATGGAAACAAGTGAACAAACACCAAACATCTATGCTTTTTTTTTCCTCCATTCTTTTTTCAAATAATTTTATACAAGTCCCTGCATGTACAAATTTAAGAGTAAAGAAAACATTATATATATGTACCATATCTTCTTTATCCATTCATCTGTTGAAGGGCACCTTGGCTCTTTCCACAGTTTAGTGACTGTGGCCATTGCTGCAATATTACACCTCCATCAGAAAGGATAAATACCCAACTTTTGTAGCAACATGGACTGGATTGGAGGAGATTATGCTGAGTGAAATGAGCCAAGCAGAGAAAATCAAGTATCATATGCTTTCACTTACTTCTTGAGCATAAGGAGTAATATAGAGGACAGTAGGAGAAGGAAAGGAAATGGGAAGTAGGGTAATTTGGGCAGGGAAATGAAATATGGGAGAGACTTTGGACTCAGAAATAAACTGAGGGTCTTGGAGAGGGGGTGGGAGGATGGGCGAGCCTGGTGGTGGGTATTGAGGGCATGTATTGCATGGAGCACTAGGTGTGGGACATAAACAATGAATCTTGGAACACTGAAAAAATAAAATAAAATAAATTTAAAAAATTAAAAAAAAACTTGGCTATAAAAAAAAAGAAAAAAGAGTAAAGAAAACAAAGGTTAATTAGAAGTAGAACCTCAAGCCAATTTTCCTTAACTAGAAAATTTTCTGCATGTATATTGGCCTATAATTACATTTTTAAAAAAAGATTGACTTATTTATTTGAGGGAGACCCAGTGAGAGAGAGCATAGGCAGGGTGGGGTGGAGAGGTGGCGTTGTGGGGAGTGACATTGGGCTCCCTTCTCAGTGGGGAGTCTGCTCTTCCCTCTCCGTCTGCCTTTGCCCGTACTTGGGCTCTCTCTCAAATAAGTAAATAAAATTTAAAAAATAAAAATTTAATGTTAGGAAATAAAGTTAGCTTGTCTTTATCTATTGCAATCAATATATTTGATACATAAAATATTTGGCAGTAGGCATGTAGTGTTAACTTGAAATTTGAAATAATATTTCCATTTTCAACTCTGATGATGTGTCATCATAAATTATGTTGTTGAAAAACCATTTGACAGAAAGATATAGATGGCTTTTAGATCTTCCCAAATCCCCACATAGAAATAACTCAGCAACTAGGCAGCAGCAAAACCAAAAATATTCATGAACAACATTTATTATAAAATTAGGTGGCATGATAGTCTCTTTAATTCCAAAAGTATAAGTAGGTACGAATCACCAAGAGCAACAGTACAAAAGATACTGTCTTATGTTCTGGAGAAAGCAGAGGAAAACAATGGTGAGTCTGAAGGACCTGAGAGCAGGTGATCTTAAAAAAACCAACTAATATTCCCTGGAAAATATAGTGAGGGCAATCTGAGAAGCGCAGCTGATACAAGGAATCGGTTTTGCCCACTGTCAACAGTACTGGGGGGACACTTGGGCGGCTCAGTCAGTTAAGTGTTTGCTTTTGGCTCAAGTCATGATCTCAGGATCCTGGGATCAAATCCTGCATCAGCTCTTGGTTTGATGGGGAGCCTACTTCTCCCTCTACCTGCCACTTCCCTCTCTCTGTCTGTCTGTCTGAGCAATAAACAAATAAAATCTTAAAAAAAAAAAAAAAAAGGAATGAAAAAAAAAGAATGCTGGAGCCTTCCCAGTAAGGCCTAAAACTGTTAGAGAAGTCTAGGGCCTTTGGACTCTTAAAACTGACCAGCTAGAATTTCCTTTCAAGACAGGATCCCACCCTAAGGAGAAACAACTGTTTAGAGTGGATTAAAAACTGGCAAACAGAGAGACAACCAGAGGACCAAAGGGCAATGTTTAGTTAAGATTCTGGAGGAGACAGAGGCAGGAAATCTAAGCAAGCTGCTTTATTGTTTAACAGTATACAAACAACAGAACACAGAGCTCTAAAATTAAAAGATTATCTGAATTCTAAAAATTCATGAAAATCAATTTTACATACAATACCCAGAAATTATTGAGGTTAAGTCTCAAAAAGTTGTCACAAAAATAAAAGAAAATAAAAAGAATAGCATTTTTACAGATAATATAAGCCTGCTAAAAAGGCATGTCCATAAAAAAGTGAAAGTCATAACCTACTAATTAAACATAAGTTAATAGATATTAAGAAATGATACAAGTTATTAAAAACAGTATAAGTAAGAATTAGAAATTCTAAGAAAGGAAGTGACAGAGTGTAAGAAAGAATTGGAAATTGAAGAAAAATTATTTTAGAAATTAAGAGTAAATTGAAGGACCATAAGACTAAATAAACATAACAAATAAAGCTGTAAAAGAAATATAAGATAAAAAGGAGAAAAATTTTTTAAATCAAAAAACTTTAAAAGATTTGAGAGAAAGTAACAGATATTGAAGATAGATAAAGAAAATCTAATATAAGGATACTAGTCCATTAAAAAGAAAAATCAAAGCAAGGAAAGGATAAATACCAGAATATGAAATTTAAGAAAAATTTCCTAAAATTATAAAATATGTACCTGAGTAAATTTTATAAGAGTTATTTTATAAGAGTCAGGTACTTATTAGGTACCTGAGAATACTGACCCAAATGACTACCCCTAAGATGCACTCTAGTGAAAGTACTAAAAGAAGAGGAAATCCTGTTTTTCCTAACTGAGCATTAGTGGCTTAGAAATTCTGTATTTTTGTTTGATTGATAAGACTTACATTTGATTAAATAGAAGTATGTAAAAGTGTGACTGTGACAAACATGTTCCTGAAACTGAATCCAAAAAAAGGCATGTTCCATTTATCTTTTGCTGCACAGGAAACCACACCAAAACTTAGTGGCCAAAATATCAACTGCATCTATTTTGTTTACGGATCAGGCAAAGGTTTCACAGGGACCCTCTGCTGTTTTCTGGAGTTGTTTCTCTGCACAGTTCTTTCCCCTATGGAGCTCTGTCCTTCAAAGCTGCCTTGATTACCTCGGAGTCTTAGTTCTGTCTTCTCAAGTCAGGGAGACAGCTGGGCTCTTCCTGGATCCCCCTCCTATATTGCAGGCTGGAAACCCTCTCAAGGCAGGAAGCTGGAGCAATAGTGTGGGGAATACCTTACTTGTTTCCCAACTCTTGGTATCCCTACCCTGCACCATCATTGTCTAACATTCTGTGTCTTGAAGACCAGTATTTCAGATATTTGGCCATTTTTTGGATGTTATAGGCAAAAGGATAAGTTATATTCCTGTCTCCATATTGACTGGAAATGGAAGTCCTGCTTGGTTGCTTTTGAGTTATGCCTTAGTTTATCTGTGCCTCCTGCAAAGACTTTTAAATCTATAAATATTTAGAGAATGTTCTCAAAGCACAATAAATACCTGTGTGCCTACCTAATGTTTCCCTGGTACTAAACCATTTACGCTTTGAGTGTTTTTCACTGATCTTCTTATCAAATCACAAAATTATCTCTTTTACTTTTTATTTCTGTCCCAATCTTTAAGGAATGTGCTATTATTTTTCTATTGCTGCTGTAATAAATTACCACTAGCTTTGTAGCTTAAAACAACCCAAATTTATTCTCTTGTAGTCTGTAGGCCAAAGGTCTGGTCCCAGAGTGGCTTGGCTGTTTCCTTTGCTTCAGGTTGCACAAGGCTGAAATTAAAGGGTCAGCAGGTCTATGTTCCCACCTGGAGACTCTGGGGGTAAAATCTGTTCCCAGGCTTATTTGCATTATTGGCAGAATTCAATTCCATACTATTGTAGGACTGACGTCCCTATTTCCTTCTAGTTGGAGGCCTACTTCCAGACATTGCTCATAGCCCCTCCATCTCAGAACAGGTGATGATACCTTGAATCCTTCTCATGCTGCCATGATTCTGTTCTTTGTCCTGCCATATCCTTCGGACAGACTCTTGTCTTCCTATTCTAATTTTAAGGGTTGGACCAATCTGGAAATTCCAGGAAAATCTCCCTATTTTAAGGTTCATAATTTTAATAATATCTTCAAAGTTCCCTTTGCCATGTAGCATAATCTATTCCCAGGTTCTAGGCAGTAAAGCATGGATATCTTAGAGGATGGACATTATTCTTCTACCACAGAAAGAAGTTGGAATTGTTTTTATTATAGATTCTATTTCTCTGACGTTTTAAAAAGAAATCACTCTTTATATTTTTGTATTTGGATTTCCCTAGGGGGCCAGTGTGCTTTCTGAGAACTTGAGTCTTTCCTTTGCCATATTATTAAGCCTCAGTTACACTTTCTGATGCTTTCTGATCTGGTGATAACTAAACATTTTCTCCTTTACACATCCGCTCTTTAAGAGCAACTAAATCTGGGTCCATCTCTTTTTCCTGTATATTTATATACATTCAGTACGATCTCCAAAATCTCATCCTTTTCTTCTAGGTCAATCTCTTACTTGCTTCTTGCTTTCTTTCATTGCTCTTTCATTATCGTGCTTCTGTCGAAGCATATTTTTCACAGTTAAATCAATCTCTTCTTTTTTTGAGAAAATATGATATCCAGAGACAGATTGTTCCAGGAATAACAGTTTTTAAATTGCCTACATAGCTGTTGTATTTCCAATAATTTTCCTCAGTTATATCTATCTATCTATATCTACAGATACACACACACACACACACACATACACACACATATGTGTATATATATATATATATATACATACCAAAGAGGATGGCATATTTTCTATATAATGTCTTATAGTCATGGATTATTAAGTTAATAAATTGGACCCAATTTAAAACTATTATACTGTATGGGTGGCATGTGTGTGTGTGTGTGTGTGTGTGCGTGTGTGTGTGCGTGTGTGTGTGTGTATGTGGTGACTTCTAGTCTGCTGACAACCTTAATGAACATGAGATTTTAGCTTGAATGGCTCAGTTGGTTAAGCATCTGCCTTTAGCTCAGGTCATGATCCCAGGGTCCTTGGATCGAGCCCCATGGTGGTCAGCTTTCTGCTCAGTGGAGAGCCTGCTTCTCCCTCTGCCTGCCTCTCCCCCTGTTTGTGAGCTCTCTCTCTTTCTCTCTCTCTCTGACAAATAAATATTTTTTTAAAAAGAATGTAGCCTTTCATCTGTGGTAAAGCTACAATAAGCTGCTGGGACACTACAGTGTCAGAATCCCACTTAACTCTTTCTAAACTATTAAGCTTTAGAGCCACCTACCCAGATCACACCAGAAACCTCAGTACTGAAGTGTTATTTTGGTCTTCCTATGATCGTCTTTGTTCCTATTTCTCAAAGTTTCTTGTGTTTTATTCTATTGATAAATTGGCAAATACTTATGATTCTATTATCTTTCTGAATCCAGAGCTGAGACATAGACAAGAGAGCAGACAGAAGTGAAGATATTAGCTTCAGAACAGTTGAGAACTGGATTGAAGATTGTTGTGTAGACATACTGCCATAATGAGTTTCCTAACACATCACTCCTAACTTAACTAAGTGATACATCTAGATGATGGTAACTTAGCATTATGGGTTTCCTATAGGGTTGGGAGCATACCAGAGTGTTTTCTCTGTATTGGTAGAAAGGTTAAAAGGAGAAAAATCAAACATGTTAAGTCAAGCAAACTCATTTCTTTTTCCAGATGCATTAATCAGTTAAGTCATTTCTCTTCTTTTTTTTTTTTTTTTTTTAAAGATTTTATTTATTTATTTGACAGAGAGAAACACAGCCAGAGAGGGGACACAAGCAGAGGGACTGAGAGAGGGAGAAGCAGGCTTCCCGCCGAGCAGGAAGCCCGATGTGGGGCTCCATCCCAGGGCTCCAGGATCATGACCTGAGCTGAAAGCAGTTGCTTAACCAACTGAGCCACCCAGGCGCCCCAAGTCATTTCTCTTCTTATGGGGAGAAGGAGTGAGTAATGAGGGAGTTGAGAGACTCAGGAAAATATTAGATGAGAGGGATAAGGTTTCCCTCTCTCCTCACCAATTTATGGGAGTGTGTTTATCATATCTCACCCCCCAACCATGTAAGTCATTGAAAGTTGATATAATGTCTTGTGTAGATAAGTCTAACTATTAGGTAGAATTTGCTCCTGTTCCTCTTAAGATGTTCCACAGGATCTCTTTCCAGGTGGATGCTGTCCTTTGTGTTGTATATATAGAGATTATTATATTCTCAGAGACAAGGCCTCTGGGTCACCTAGATCTTTAATAGTTTTAGTTCTTCCCTAGGTGGATCAGCAGGTCGAGGTGCACTGTTCAGAGATGGAGAACAGTGTGTGTAAAACGGGTAATGTGCCTTAACAATTGCCCTCTTTTCCTTCTCTGACTCATTTTCTGATTTTCTCTTTTTCTCAATCGGTCAGGCATAAAATCTCTACTACCCTGCCCGGGGGCATAAATCACCTAAAATACCTCCTTTGGGCTGTGATGATTTCATTGGACTCACTTGATTTGGCCTGTCTTACTGTTGCCTGTATTTTGTACACAGAAAAGTGGAGACTATCTGTCTTTTGTCAGCATCATCATCATTTTATAACAAAAACCAAAACTGAAATAATCTAAAACTACAATGCTTCTCAATTTTGGCTCATGGAACCTGATGGTGTAAAGAAAGGCTTCCCACATACAGATACACCTCACTATTCAAATCTCATCATCTAAACATTTGCTCTATATTCTTGCAAAAAGTTTATCCATATTTCATTCTTTGAACTGAAAACCTGCTATAAGGAATATATTTGTGCACCAGAAAAATCATTTTAATTGGGCAGGACTCAAGGAAAGATGATTTAAAACATGCTATATTTATCTAGCTGTTCTCCCAACAGGATCCTAGCATGTGTACTTGTGTTGTTCAATGCATTTGCACTCTAGCTATCAACTTCATTACTTTTTCCCTGAGACTTCATTCAGCCTTTATGTTTTACAGAGGTTGCCTTTGTAAAGTGCCTGTAAGTACTACTAACATGGGGTCTAAATTAGATACCAAGTGTTAATTTTATTTGAAGACAGAGGGATGGTTAGTTAGCATTTGAAATACTCCAATCAGGCATACACTCAGACAAGCAGTTAGTTAGCATTTGAAAGAATCTAATCAGGAGACCATTTTCCAGAGGCACCTGCCACTAGGACTCTTCACTATCTAGATCTTGATCACTACTAGTAGGTGTCCTAATTATAACATAGGGAACACTGAAATGAGTTTTCATTGGTGAAATGAGAGTATTCAAGATATACAGGTTGGTTTGAAATATTGCATAGGTACCTATGACTTACATAAAAAGAGACAGAATTTCCAGTGAACCAAGCAGCCTAGACTGGTGGTTCTTGATTACAGGGCAAGTTTGCAATTTGGCAATGCCAACATTTTCTTTGTTTTCTCAATTGGGAAAAGGGGCTGCTACTGACATCTAGTGGGTAGATGCTAGGGATATTGCTGAAAATTCTACAATGTACAGAAACTTCCCACCCATTAACTCTCCTTCTCCCCCAACAATTATTAGCCCCAAATATTAGTAATGTCAACATTAGAAACCATAGATTACACTCTTCAGAATGGTGCCCTAGGTCTAGGATTCTATTTTTTTCTACGGGTAGCCATTAACTGAGGAGTCTGTCTTCTGCTTCTGACTAGAAATTTTGTTGACACCTGCTACTAAAATATTGATGAAATTCCCTCCAATAAACCTTTCATGGAAGGTGGTAGGTAGAGTTCCTATGAGGTTAGAGAATTGGAACTTAACTATTTCTGTGTCTGCTTGGTAATATGCATTTGAATGTGTTGTAGAATTCAGTCTGAGACTTACTCTTATTGTAATAGAACACCTGATGTGTTGCGAGATCTTCTGAGCATAAACCTATAGTTTTTACCTGCCTCTCATTATTAGATACTATTTCTATTTATCAAAATAGCCTAATGATTGTGCATAACTAATTTTGCTTAGATTAGTTCCCAAAGGCAAGGTATAGCTTCAACCTTCTGTGGCCTTTACTACCCAGGAATTTGAGGATCTTTTGGTATGGTTAAATATTTGTGCATACACAGAATAGTTCCTACTGAAGTTTTTAAATGTACTAGGCATTGTTAAAGTCCCTTTGGATATAATGGTAAGCAAAATAGACATAGTGAGCTTGCTTTTCTATGGATTATATTAGAAACATGTCTGAGTTCCAATTGGGAACACAGATAAGATCTTTTACTAGTAGGCACGTTATTTCCAAAGCAAACTGATGGATACAAATAAATGTGAGAGTGAGGGTCACATGTTATTGTCAAATCTTCCAGCATAAATTTTACTCCCAGAACAAAGTTTTCCCTAAATTTTAGTGGCAATCTTTGCATATAAAATATCTGAGAGGTAGACAAACCATGAGAGATTCTGGACTCTAGGAAGCAAACTGAGGGTTATAGAAGGAGGGGTGTGGGAGGATGGGGTAACCGGGTGATGGGTATTAAGGAGGGCACATGTGGTGATGAGCACTGGATGTTATATGCAACTAATGAATCATTGAATGCTGCATTAAAAACTAATGATACTATATGCTGGCTAATTGAACATAATAAAAAAATAATAAAATAAAAAATATCCAAGCTAATTACTCATAAGTCAGAGACTCTATAAGTACAAGATCTGCAAATCATTGGTACATGAGATAGAAAATGCAGCAGAATATTTAATTAAGTTTGTTGGTTCTCCACACACTTAAATTTCACTTCTACAAACCACCACTGCAGTGTTTTCATAGTCCATCACATTAATGCACATTTCTGTCTCCCCTGCTAGGTTGTGAACTGTTTCAAGGTGGAATGGCCCACTTGCAGTACACCAAAGAACCTGGCACAAAGAGGGAGTTATGTTTAAAAGATGAATGAATAAACTGATATCATCACTTATTCCTACATCCAGAAAGGGCACATATTATTTGTATTTATGGTTTCTACAGATTGTTTTATATTCAGAAGAAGTGGGTGAGTATTAGTTGTAGAAATTTCAAATGGAGAGGGCAAATAGACAATATAACGGTCAAGGTGTCCACTTGAGAAAAATTAGCTGATAGTTGGCCAAGAGGACTCACAGGTGGTATTTATTATCTTGATAAGTATATAATACTAAATCTTGCATAGTTAATTCCAAGAATGGATGAGCATGCTAGCCAGTGGGGTGAGGAATTTCCATTAACCAGACTCATGAGATTGACATATAGCATATAACTGTTAGTATAACAATATTCACAAGTATTGGTGTGATCAGGGTGTTGACCTGTAGGCACATCCATTTGGAATTGGAATCAGAGCAGTGAGATTTAGATATAAATTTTTTTTAGTTTGATGTATCCATCTCCTTGAAAGGGAGATCATTTTTCATAGGATTGTAGTACTATAAATGTAATTGGTTAGGATGCTTTTTTCCTTGGATGAAGTTTGGCTAGGCACCCCAGTTTTTGCTCTTTTAATTTTCAAGAATTTCGTGACAGAACACTCCTGCTTTTCTATATCCTCCACCAATTTATGATGGAAACTTTCTTTCTTTAAGGATTATTATATTCATTCAGGTTGAATTTTATCATTTTGGCAGGAATCTCCGCATTCATGCATATTCACTGACTCTAAATCTCAGTGGAGATTGTCACACTGTTGCCTCTATGAATTCTGACATAAACCATATTATCCTCCCTTTTTCTCTACCTTCTTCATGTCCTCCTTCCTTTCTTCATTTCCTCCCTCCTCCCTTCCTTCTTTTCTTCCTCGTGTCCTTCCTCTCTCTCTTCTTATTCTTGTATTTTTTCTTCATTTTTCTCTTTTTAAAAATCAAGTCCAATATTGCTAAATTAAAAACAATTATAATTGCGACAAAAGTTCATTTAAATTTACCATTTTACTTAACTTTTATTGAATACTGTTGAAAATTTAAATAATTTAAATAAGGTTAGGAACAAAGATTTAAGTTCCAATCTTCCTCTGGTAGGTTCTAATCCTAACTAGATATTTAACCGTAACCACTTAGAAAGGATTTGATCCTTTCTAAAACTTAGACAACAGGTAATATCATAAAAGGCTTATAGGGTTATTCATTTTTAAGGACTCTGCTGTGATATTTAAATTCATTTTTTAAAAGAAAATTAGACAGAAATAAGAGTTTCAGGGAAAATCAGGTTTCTAGCATTTGAAAGATTTTCTAAACATTTAGAATTAAAAATGTAAGAGAAAGAATTTATGGGAAATTAAAACTCCAGGAACATTTTTTTATCTGTGAGAGACAAATCAATTGACAAGAATTGCTTTGCAGTGTGGAAAGGTTCAAAGATACAGGTTGCTGACCCACTTTTCTAGAAGTAAAGTTGGTTTCTTATGGAACTGGATGGAAAGATCATTCTTGTTGTATTTTTCCCAGAGCTTTCTTTCCCTGTTTTATGCTGTAGTGAATAGTTCATAGGGAGAAATGAATTCAAGCTTTTTAAAAAATTATCTGACAGAGAGAGAGAGATCACAAGTAGGCAGAAAGGCAGGCAGAGAGAGAGGGGGAGGCAGGGTCCCTGCTAAGCAGAGAGCCCGATGCGGCCTCGATCCCAGGACCCTGAGATCCTGACCTGAGCCGAAGGCAGAAGTTTTAACCCACTGAGCCACCCAGGCACCTGAATTCAAGCTTATTTACTTGCAAATAGACATGGTCTACAAAACTTTGAGTAAGAATACTAAATACCAAAGCAACCTTACCATTTTTCATCCTTCAAATTCCAAACTGATCTATCAAAAACAGATTCTGTTAAAACACAGTCACTGCTTGGTAAAAAATAAAATAAATTCTCCCAATATGCTGAGAATTCATTTGACTTTTCTTTTCTTTTCTTTTCTTTTTTCTTCTTTTCTTTTCTTTTCTCTTCTCTTCTTTTTAAGATTTTATTTGTTTATTTGACAGAGAGCAACAGGCTTCCTGCCGAGCAGGAAGCCAGATGTGGGGCTCGATCCTGGGTCTCCAGGATTGTGACCTGAGCCAAAGGCAGTAGCTTAACCAACGGAGCCACCCAGGTCCCCTCATTTGACTTTCTTTACATGTCTCAGATATTATTCAAAGTCACATCAAGTTGTTTTCTTGTGCTAAATGTCTTTTTTAGTTGTGTGGTATATTGAATATCACTTGCCTATTTAATGTTTTTAATTCACACAAAGAACCAAATCTAGTGCTTATGTAATAAATACATTAGACACTTAATTAAAAAAAAAAGTCTTTATAATTCAAAAATTCCCAGCTGAATTCTAAACAAATTTAACACCTCAAGCCTTGGAGAGAGTTAAGTCATCAGACTTTGTCCAAACCTGACATACCATTGATTTGCTTTTCCCTTAGATTTGTACACAGATGGCAAGTTAACTATGCACTTGCCTTATCTTCTTAAAGAACTTTTTTTCAGCATTAATTTAATTAGTACACAGAAAATTTGACACTCTGGTATAACCACATGCAATATCTTTAGAATTTAGAGTTATCTGGGGTACTTGGGTGGGTCATTCAATTCAGTGTCTACATCTGGCTCAGGTCATGATCCCAGGGTTCTGGGATAGAGACCCACATTGGGGGGGGGGGTCCCTGCACAGCAGGGAGCCTGCTCCTCCCTCTCCCCCATGCTCACGTTCTCTCTCTTGCTATCTTGCTCTCTCTCTCAAATAAATAAAATCTATTTAAAATGGAATTTAGAGTTATTTTTGTAAGAGTGAAGAATTTAGGATAGCTTTGGCTTTAATTACAGAGATAATTTCACATTTTTTAAATGGATAGACTGGGAAGATTGATGGCTTTTGTTGTTGTTGTTTTTCCTGGTAAAAGAGTAAAGAAATTGAAGTTTTGGGCTGGTGTACATGTACTCAAGACTGACTTAAATTGGAAGGACATTTACCTGAAGTTACAAAAGTCAGCCAGTCAGAGTCACTGCCTTGAAGAGCAAGAGCATAGCTTACCACTATCCTTAGGATAAGGTCAAAACCCCTTTAAATGAAATATAAGACTTCATATGACTTGGTCCTTGCTTACAGTTCTCAGTACCTCAGTAATGCTAACCTGCTTTCTCATCTACATGCTTTCACTTAATTGTTCTCTTTGCCTGGAACACTCTGTCCTCCCCACCCCCCCCCCCCCGAACTAATTTCCCACTTATCTTTTTGGTGTCAGCTTAAGTGCCTCTTCCTTTGTGAAAAACTGGGCCTCTCCTCTCCCCCGCCCCTGCCCAACTTGGTCAGGTGCCTTAGTAGTATTTTGTTCTTTT
>PITA01006929.1:0-56528 GCA_004023965.1 Spilogale gracilis | reverse complement strand
CCAAGTCCCTCCCCTTCTTCAGGGGATCTGAGATGGAAATGGTGGAGGTTGGGAGATTCTCAGTGTTTTGGGGGATAAGTTGGGGCAGGGACTCCCCAGCAGCTGAGGGCCTCTCTCTTCCTCTTGCTCTTGCTGGGATTGGTTGGCTCTTACCCCTTGCAGGCCATGTGGACCATTAGGTCCACCACCTGGTTGCTGTAGCCAAATTCATTGTCATACCAGAAAATGAGCTTGACAAAGTGGTCACTGAGAGCAATGCCAGTCCTAGCATTGAAGGTGGAGGAGTGGGTGTCGCTGTTAACATTGGGGAAGACAACTTGGTCCTCAGCGTACCCTAGGATGTGTTTGAGGGGGCCCTTTATTGCCTGCTTCACCACCTTCTTGATGTCATCGTATTTGGCAGCTTTGTACAGCGGCAAGTCAGATCCACGACATGTTGCGGGTGGGGACACAGAAGACTATTCCAGTGAGTTTCCCATTCAGCTCAGGGATGACTTTGCCTACAGCCTTGGCAGTGCCAGTGGAAGCAGGGATAATGTTCTGTCCCCTCAACCATCATGCCACAGCTTCCCAGAGGGGCTGTCCACGGTCTTCTGGTGGTAGTGATGGCATATGGCAGTGGTCATAAGTCCCTCCATGATGCTGAAGTTGTCATGGATGCCTTCACCAGAGGAGCCAAGCAGTTGGTGGCACAGAAGGAACTGCTGACAGTCTTGAGGAAGTTGTCATACTTCTAATAGTTCACACCCATCATGAACATGGGGGCATCAACAGAAAGAGCAGAGATGATGACCCTCTTGGCCCTGCCCTTCAAGTGGGCCCCAGTCTTCTCCATGGTGGTGAAGACCCCAGTGGACTCCACAATATACTCAGCATCAACATCACCCCATTTGATGTTGGTGGGATCTCACTCTTGGAAGATGGAGATGGGTTTTCCATTGATGACAAGTCTCCCATTCTCATCATTGACTGTGCTGTGGAATTAGTCATGGGTGGAATCATACTGGAATGCATAGACCACGTAGTTGAGGTCAATGAAGAGGTCATTGATGGCGACAATATCCACTTTGCCAGAGTTAAGAGCAGCCCTGGTGACCAGGTGCCCAATATGGCCAAATCCATTCACTCCGACCTTCACCATTGTGTCTTGGGGATATGACTGGCACTGCACCAGAAGATGCAGCTGTCTGTCAAATGGGGGGAGCAGAGAGGAGGTATCTGGTGTTTCATGCTCTGGTAGCACTTTGTTCCTACCTCTGTGACAATATTTTATATGCTATATTGTAATCGACAGTTTACAGTCCACATTTATAGCTAGATTTCAGGATAGAAGAGAGCAAACACTACATCTTTTTTAATTGTTGTGGTCCAATACTTGATGTAAAACATGCATCTGATAGACTTTCATTGAATGGATTAATGCATAAATAAATAAATGTTAGTGGTTTCCAAATTGAGATGATTGGCCTAGCCTATATTGGCAATATCTGGAGACATTTTGATTGACAAGATTTGGGACGAGTGACATTATGGCATCTAGTGGGTACGGGCCAGCGATGCTGTTAAAAATTGTACAGCACACAGGGTCAGCACCTGCATAACCAAGGGTTATGTGGTCCAAAATATCAGTGGTGTCAAGACTGAGAAACTCTGGTGTAAATAATACTGTGTTTATTTGTAACAGGTTATACAAAAGTATCCTCAGGGGAAAGTAATGGTGAAAAAAAGAGTAGCAAATGTAAATAACTGGAATATTTGGAAGCAGTTCAAAGTGAGGTACAAGGATTGTGGTCCAGAACCAAGGTCATGGAGAGCAACAGAAGCCAATCATCTGGTGTTAGTGGTGTGTAGTGTGTGGTGGCTAAGTAGAGTTTAAATGATTCAGGCTTAGATGTGCTCTCCAGTGTATGTATTATTCTCTTCTTATTCCTTCTAGTTACTGCTCTTTTGTATTACTTTAAGTTCTTTCTACTGCCCATAAAATAATTGTCACTCAATTGTGGAGTCTAAAAAAAATATTGTCTTTAAACATTCTAGATTTTTTTTAAAGATTTTATTTATTTATTTGAGAGAGAGAGAGATCACAAGTAGGCAGGGAGGCAGGCAGAGAGGAGGAAGCAGGCTCTCCGCTGAGCAGAGAGTCCCATGCGGGCATCTATCCCAGGACCCTGAGCTGAAGACAGAGGCTTTAACCCACTGAGCCACCCAGGTGCCCTAAACATTCTAGATTTTTATGCTGAGGAAGAAAACTGAAAATGAGTAGCCCACAACTTGTGGGAGAAAGATGGCACAGAGAACCTGAAGTGATTCTAACACACAGAGAAAACATTGTCTTTTTGCCTGTCTTCTTTGAAACAGGGACACATTATTTCCTCCAATCTGTATAACATCTTTCTTTGATCATGTTTCATCTATTGTCAAGCATAGTAAGACCATTGTTTTTATATATATATATATGTATATTGTTTATATATATATATGTCTGAAATGCATCTAAATTTAAATGAAATCGGCTTTCAAAATCATATACAGTATAAAAAAATAGAACCAATTAGTAAACAAGAAAATGTCTGGAGTATTAAGTAAGGACAGATGATATTTAACTGGCTTTGTAATTTATGATCTATCATTCTGATTAATAATCAGATGTACTGTATCTATGGAAACAAAGAGGAAAATTCTTTCTGCTTCCAACAAATGTACAAAGATGAGAAATATTGTGCTTCTCTGAATAATCAGCACAGATGTTGCTCTCCCTGTTAACCTTGTGTTATTATCTATTTTACCATGAGAAAAGCAAAGTCGTGTGGGTGGAAATCAAATGGTGTAAGATTAAGAAAATGGATGGGTGCTGCCTTAAAGAAAGTTATATGTTATCAATTAATTTGGAATTCTAAATTGTTTTATGAATTAGGAAATAAAAATATTCAAACTTAAATGGTTTCTAAGTAAATTCTGCAATTTGACTCATGAAAAGGACTATTTTCTCTAAGCTTTATAGGCAAATATTAATGGAAAAATCTTTAAGGTTAAGAACGACTGTAGAATGAACATTAGCCAGGGGCACCTGAGTGGCTTAGTTGGTTAAGCATCTCACTCTTGATTTTGTCTCAAGTCATGATCTCAGGGTAATGAGATCAAGTCCTGCATTGGACTTAGCGCTGGATGTGGAGCCCACTTAAGATTCTCTTCCTCCTCTTCCCTCTGCCTCCTCCCCTTCCCCCCTCACTCTTTGCTCTTTCTCTCTTAAAAAAAAAAAAAAAAAAAAAAAAAGAATAAACATTAACCCAACAGGGAAGAGACTCCTAAACCACATTTCGTAAACATAACATACCATTAATTTTAAATGGGATGGCCTATGGGCCATGTTGATATGAATCTGGTTTTAATTAGGATAACTTATAGCTATGTAGCTTGATGGATTTTTTTGGGGATGATACCATTACTTTTCAGGTGATTGTCACCAGATATTAAGGACTAAATGGGATTTATATGAGAATTAGGTCTGAAATGCAATTCCTATTACCTTCATAGCCACCTCTTAAATTAAAAGATTGTTGTGTTCCTCTGTTTAGGTTTTAAAAATTTTAGAATCTATTTTATATAGTTTTTAAAAAAATTAAGTTGAAGAAACCTCCTATATGTTTACATCAGGTTTTTTGTTTGATTTTTTTATGTGTTTTTGTATTTTTATTTTATCTCATTTCACCATTCCCAGCAGATTGAACCTATTCTGTTTGTTTAGTTAATGATTGGGCAGGGCTCTCCTCTGCTCAAGAGGGTTTAAAGAATATTTTCTCCTGGGTGAAGAGAGACAAGAGCCTTGGTGCAGCTAGATGGTGCCCCAATTGGGCTCCCTGCTAAAAGGTGAACCTCAACTGCAACCACCAACAGGATGCTGGCCCAAGACTCCCAACCCTCTAGGTGGGCAGGGAGGTGCTGAAGGATGAGTTCACTCTGGAGAAGTCTGACTCTGCCCTGGTTCACACTACTGATGCCCTTTTAGATGGTAAGCACTGTACAGCCACCATCAGTGGCTTGAAAAGGGTAAAAGTCACCGTTTGCTCTCTAATACACATTTACTCACACACAACTCACAATATCCCAGTTAACGGAATACTCTTCACTTCTTTTTAAAGACAAGGAAACAATTTGCCCAAAGTCACACAGATCATCAGTGGTGAAGCTACAATTCAAACTGAAGTCTCTCCAACTCCACCACCATTGTATGCTCTTTGGCAACTCCTTCTGGCTCCTTGCAAGTTCTCTGAAGTTGCCTTTCCAACTAAAAGAGGAAGTAGCAACAATCAGCTTTCCATGCTGGATCACTTAGTACCTTTGTTTTCTAATCAGGCAATCAGAGGTTAAAGGATTTAATAATACTCTAGAATCTCTTGAAATCCTGACCCAATTCTATTGTTAACTTTGAATTTTAAGCTTTAAATAATTTCAATTTTGGCTTTTTCTGTAGAAAAAAAAATCATCGCCATAATCTGTTATATAAGCATTCTGTGGAACTATTCATAGGTGATTTTTAAATTTCTACTTTGAAACATTGCACGATGAAGGCAAATACCCATCACTGATTGGGAACATAGTAGAGCAAGAATACATTAGTAGTTTTTGATGTAATTAATGTCAAATTAAAATTGCAAGTTAAATAGGCAAAGAAGACTTTTCCTCAAGACTATGGTGATAAGGAAGAGAGCTTTAATTCAACTTCAATGAAAAAAAAAGGTTAGAGAATTTGTAAGAACTGGGATGGGGTGGAAATCATATACTCTCCGTATCTGTTAATTGGTCTAGCCCAAAGAAAAAGTAAACTTTCTCCTATCTTCAAGATAGGAGAAAGTTTTACAACTTGGAGCAAGGCATCATTCCCTGAAGTTAGGCTTCAATCCTTCCACAGAGATTAGGAGATAGGGATGCTATCTTCTTAGATCAATACATCTGCATTATTGTACAAGCTAGTTCTCTGCCAAGATGGCATCTTCCCATCTCTTTTGTCTATGAATTCAACTCATTTTTGACGATTCCTTAGTGTTCCAGACACCTGCAAACTTTCCTATTTCTGTAGTACTTTAAATGTTATCTTAAAATTTTACTTTTGCTATATTATTACTTGGTTCTGTATCTATCCCCTTTGTTAGACATGAGTTCCTTGGAGGCAGGAAGTATGTCTTAATGACCAACTATATCTTGTATAGTTAAAAGCATGTAGCAGGCACTCAGTAGCTTTTCTTTAAATGATACTGACTAATCTTCATGTCCTTTTTAAGAGGATACTCACATTTTCATGCCAACTGACATAACTTTGAAGATTCCTGCCTAGTTCTTTGTTTTACATTTTAGACTCTGTAAAAAAGTCCATCTAACTGGACATTTGGATTCTTGCCACTAGGAAAGCTGACAAATTAAAATCTTGGGGTGTGAATTTTGGGTTTGAGTAGCAGGGACAATCAGATAGTTGGCTTTATTTTAATATTAGGCTAAATATCTTAAAACTATTACATAAAAAAGCTATTTATTTTGATACATAATTCAATTTTTCCTCACTGTCATTTCTGGTTTTACCTGGAGCAATTGAAGAGCTTGCTTTAATATTACTGTTAGAAAACAAATAGAATTAATATTTTTCTTAGTATCTCAAATCAGAGAACAAAAAACTTTCATCCTGCCCCTCCCAGATGATCTAAAATGGGATTTAACATGGACAGCACCCTGAACTGGATTCAAGAGACCTACCGTTATGGCTTAGTCTCTAGCTAGCCCTGTAACCTCTAGCCCTGTTATTTCATTGCTCTGGACTTCTATTTCTTCATCTGGTTCTTTACAGATGAAACAGTCTAAGATTCTCTACACAGACTTATCTTTCTGGATGTCTTCTACTGGCTTGGTTCTGATTTCTCACTCTGGCATTTTAAACAACCTCTACATAACTGAAAACGTTGAGACCTCACTAACATGACATACTCTGTATAAGTGTAGATTGGGTGAAGAAATGTTGATCATTAGGTAAAAAGAAAAAAGTTTGTTGGAGATTTTCATGCATGATAGAATTGCTATACAAAGTCTCTTTAGTTGTGCAACATATTTGCTTAGCTAGTGCTGCCTACCTTTGAACCCACAGAACTCTTTTGTGTACTGGCTGTATCTGAAGATCCTTTCCTTGGGAAGAGAGAGTCTTTGTGAAGCCATTTGAGGTTTCTGTCCTATTCTGTTCTTATCTGAGTCTGCTATCTAAGAACTAAACCTATTATAATACTTTAACAATCCACTTTCCTCCTTTACCACGTCTTTCTGGGGAAGATAGAATGGTCCTCACTCACTGAGTTTGTATAAAAACTATTAAAAAAGTATTTTGTTCAGGAACTAAAATTTACTTCAGTATAATTAAAGCCAATCAGTGGGTACAGCTTTAAGTTACGGCATTTTCTCTAATAATTTCTTTTTATTGTCATAAGACTCAATTTGTAAAGGATAATATGACTGCAAGTGTGGTTAATAGACATGGTTATCTTTTTGGATATTATCTGACACTGTAAGCAATACTGAAAGCAAGAGGAACAGTAAGACCCTAGATTGGGAGAGTGAGATTGACAAAATATAGAAAAGACATATAAATTTTATAATTATGGGATCATTTTTGCAAGGCATACAACTTACATGGAACAATGAGGAAAAAGACAAGTTTAAATACTCTCTGAATAATTCACTGAATGTTTCATTATTCCAAAAAAAGATAAACAGTGAAGTTATATAAGACTAAGGCTTTTGTTAAGCAGGTGTCAGGCAAAGAATGTTTATAAAGGCTGCTAAAAAGAAGTTTGCCTTTGTTAAAGATCTCTTGGCTTCTAGTAATATTCTTTTATTAAAAATCTCACTATACATTATTCCTGCTAGTTACAATGGCACTAAGTACACTGAAAATGAGTTGGTTGACAGCACAGTTTTTCATTAAGGTCATAGTAAAATCTTGTTTTTGATCTTGTTACGGGTTGAAGTGTGTCTCTCCACCTCCCCCCAGCCTATTAATATATTACAGTCCTAATACCCAGTACCATAGCATTTGACTGTATTTAAAGAGGTAATTAAGTTACATGAAGTAATTACGATGGACCTTAATCCAGTATGGCTGGCATCCTCAGAAGAGGATATCTGAACATAGGCCTACAGGGAAGACCACAAGAAGATATAGGAGAAGATAGTCATCTACAAGCCAAGGAGAAACAAACCAAACCTCAGAAGAAACTAACCCCATCAAGACCTTGATCTCAGATCTTGCTTCCAGAACTTTGAGAAAATAAATTGTATTTTTTAACCCATCCACCCAGTCTGCGATATTTTGTCATGACAGCCCTAGCAAACTATATGGTCCTTGAGGCTAGAATTCAGTAGCCTCTGAATGATGGATCTCATTTTGACTTTGTAATAGGAAAGAGTCTATTAATACTTTTATTTCCTTTATAAAAAATAAGGATTTCATGTCAAGTTTAAAATTAGAGGATTCTAAGCATTGTTGGTACACTGCAATTTGGTTGGCCTGGTAAAGAGTTATATCCATAACAGAAGTGCAATATATATATTTTCCCAAGGTTTTCTGTAACAAGTAACAACTTGGGGCATTAAACACCATAAATTTATCATCTCACAGTTCTGGAGGCTGCAAGTTCAAAATTAAGGTGTCAGCAGGATCATTCTATTTTGAAATTAATAGGGAAATCCTTCCTTGCCTCTTCCTAGCTTCTGGTGGTTGGCTGGGAATCTCTGGTTCCTTGTTTTGTAGCAGCTGCATAACTCCCGCATTACATGGTATTCTCCCTGTGTCTCTCCTCCTCTCTTAAAGGCACCAGACATATTGGATTAAAGGTTGATCCTTCTCAAATATGACCTTATTATAACTTAATCAATCACATATGCTATAACTCTATTTCTAAATAAGGCCACATTTTGAGGTACTTGGGGTTAGGATGTCAATATACATTTTTGAGTTACACAATTTAACCGATAAGGGATTTTTTGGGATATAGTGAATTCCTTGTCATAAGAGGGGCAAATTTAGGACATTCAAATGGTTAATATGTTTATTTATTGTTAGAAATTGGGGGAGTAGTTATAGTTGTTTGGTTTTGCAAATATTGTTAGCTCAAATGAACTATAAACAGGGCATGGATATTAATCTGCATTTATTAAAATTATATTGCTTATCGTCAGCCATTAATGAAATAAAGTGCTGATAGTATAGGAATAAAAAGGTTTTCCAGACATTTTCTCATTACTTGCTCTTCTCATGGAATTAATGCCCAAAGCCATCTTCTTTTTATCCAAATTATACCAGTTTATATCAATTTATTACAAAAATTTATATGAAAGTAGTTAAAAACTCTTTCCAACTTTCAAAAAATTTTATTTGAATTCCATAGAGTGTAACATTACACTTTATATTACTTTCAGGTGTACAATATAGTGATTCAAAAATTCTGTACATTACTCAGGGTTTGTCATGAAAACTGTACTCTTAATCCCCTTTATCCTTTCCATTCATCCCCCCAACCACCTCCCCTCTGGTAACCATTAGTTTGTTCTCTATAGTGAAGAGTTTTTTGGTTTATCTTTATCTTGGTTCCTTTGTTTTGTTTCTTAAACTCCACATGAATGAAATCATATCGTATATGTGTTTCCCTGACTGACTTATTTCACTTAGCTTTATACTCTTTAGATTTATCCATGTTGTTGTAAATGAGAAGATTTCATTTTTTATGGCCAAGTATATTCCATTTGAATATATACCACTTCTTTATCCATTCATCTATTGATGGACATTTGGATTACTTCCATAATTGGGCTACTGTAAATAATGTTGCTATAGATATGAGTGCATATATCCTTTCAAATTAGTTTCTCATAGTTTTTGGTAAATACCGAGTAGTGTAGTTATGGGTCATGTGGAAATTCTATTTTTAACTTTTTGAGGAATCTCCCTACTGTTTCCCACAGTATGTCTGTACCAATTTGCATTCCCACCAACATGAGCATGCTGGATTCCTTTTTCTCCACATCCTCACCTACACTTGTTTCTTATGTTTTTGATTTTAGCCATTCTGACAGATGTGAGGTGATATCTCATTGTGGTTTTGATTTGCATTTGCCTAATGATAAGTGATACATTTTTAAAAAAATTGCTGGTGTAATTGAAATGTTCGAGTCCTGTACTATTACACTATTATTCTCAATTACTTCTGTTATGTTTGCTAATAGCTACTCTATATATTTGGGAGCTCCCATATTAAGTACATAAATATTTATAATTGTTATATCTTCTTGTTGGATTGTTCCCTTTATGACTATGTAGTATCCTTTTTTGTCTCATTATAGTCTTTGTTTTAAAGTCTATTCCATCTCTTCACTTTGAATCTGCATGTGTCTTTAGGTCTGAATCTTTTATAGGCAGCATATACGTGGGTCTGGTTTTTTTATCCATTATGTCATCCTATGTCTTTTACTTGAAGCATTTAGTCCATTTACATTCAAAGTAATTATTGATAGGTGTGTACTTATTGCCATTTTGTACTAATCATGTGGTTGTTTTTGAGTTCTTCTCTATTCCTTGCTTCTCTTGCTTTCTTCCCTCACAGTTTGCTGGCTTTCTTTTTTTTTTTTTTAAGATTTTATTTAATTATTTGAGAAAGAGAGAGATAACAAGTAGGCAGAGAGAGCAGAAGAAACAGGCTCCGTGCTGAGCAGAGAGCCCAACACGGGCCTCGATCTTAGGACCCTGAGATCAGGACCTGAGCCGAAAGCAGAGGTTTTAACCCACTGAGCCACCCAGGTGCCCTTCGCTGGCTTTCTTTAGTGATACACTTGGATTCCTTTTGTTTATTTTTTTTGCATCTCTATTACCTGTTTTTTGATTTGTGATTAACACTGGTTTATATATAACATCTTGTGCATACAACAGTCTATATTAAGTTGATGGTTAGGGCTAAAGTTTGCATCTATTATTAATTCCTCTCTTCCCCATATTTTACATCCTTTTGTAAATACTTTGACTGATTTTTATAGATATACTTAATGTTACTGCTTTTGTGCTTTTTACTTTTCTTATTCCCACTTATGGTCTTTCCTTTCCACTCAAAGATTCCCTTTTAACATTTCTTATATGGCTAGTTTAGTTGTCATGAATTTCTGTAACTTTTGTTTGTCTGAAAAACTCTTTATATCTCCTTTTATTCTGAATAATAGCCTTGCTGGATAGAGTATTCTTGGTTGCAGGTGCTTTTTCTTTCAGCACTTTGAATACATCCTGCCGGTATCTTCTGATTTCTGCTAAAAAATCAGCTAAAAGCCTTATGGGGTTTCCCTTGTATGTATTATTCTCTCTTGCTGCTTTAAAAATTCTCTGTCACTACTTCTTGCCATTTTAATTACTGTCTTGATATGCATCTCCTTGAGTTGATTTTGTTGGGCGCTGTCTGTGCCTTCTGGATCTGGATTTTTTTCGGCTTTTTTTCAGAATCTTTTCCCAGATTCAAGAAATTTATCAGCTATTATTTTTTTTCCAATAAATGTTCTAACCGCTTTTCTCTCTCTTCCACTTCTGGGATCACTATAATGCAAATTTTAGTATACTTGATGGTGTTGCTGGAGTTCCTTTGTTCCTTTAATCTATTTTTATTATTATTTTTTCTCTCTCCTATTCAGCTTGATTACTTTCCATTATTTTGTCTTCCAAGTTGATAATCCATTCTTCTGCTTCTTTCAGTCTACAGTTTATTACCTCCAGTGCATTACTAACTTCAATTACTGAGTTCTTCAGCTGTGATTATTTTTTTTATGCTTTATAACTCTTTGTTAAGGATCTCATTGAGGTCTTTCATAGTACTCTTGCTGTGATTTTGTCCTGTTATTTCACTTAGGGCATATTTCTCTGCCTCCTCACTTTGTCTAACTCTCTGTAACTGTTTCTATATGCTAAGAAAGTCAGGTATGTCTCCTGCTCGTAAAAGCCCTGGCCTTATGAGGGCAAGGTCCTGTGGTGCCCTGTGCAGTACAATATTCCCTATTCACCAGAAGTTGGTGCTTCATGAGTGTTTCCTATGTGTGTTGTATGTGCTCTACTGTTATGGCTCAGATGTTTTTGCCTTAGTCCAGTTGTCTGAAATGGCTCTCTTTGTTTGTTGTGGGCAGGGTTTGGTCCCTGTGCTGTTACTGGGCTAGTCTGGTACTGCTGCGGGCTTGAGTTGAGTCAGACCAGGCATTTGCCATAGATGCAGTAGCATCAAACTTCAGGGTGTTTTCCTGGTGTTGTACCCTGAGAAGCTTTCATTGGTGGGCAAGACCCACAGTCAGACCAGATATCTGCCCCAGCACACTGCTGGTTCTGAAATCAGACTAGAATGTGTGGTTATCTTCCCTTCTCCCTGGGGCAAGAGTTACTTTGGAGTGATGCTGGCCCTTCTTGACACTGCCAGGCTTGTGTCACTGTTTTATAGGAGCTTCAGCCAAGGGCATATCAAGGGGGCAGGTCTGTAGGAAACACATGGGCCAGGCATGTGGTGCCAGCAAGTTTCACACTCCTCTACCACAGGAGGGTACCTGCAGCCACCTGAGAAAACTCTAGGTGAGGCCTGCTGGATTGGAGGGAGCAGGTCCCTAGAAGAATGTGGGGATGGGGCACACAATTAGGAAGCTAGGTAGAGAGTGTTGGTACTGCACCGGTTCCTGCAGGTGTCTGGGTATGTAGGCTGGGAAATAGGGACAGGAAATAGCAGCTGACAGTTCTTTTGTTCTTGGAGAAGTCTCCCAAATAATCCTGTCCCTCCAACACATGCTCTGAAATTAGTAAATAAATCTCCTTCCCACAGAACCCAGGTATTTTTCAAGTTGCTGCTTCTATGTAGCCTCTTTAAGTGCAGAGACTTGGTTTTTCTCTTACCCTCCTGGCTGTCCCAGAGCTGAGTCTGCTGATTTTTTAAAGTTTTAGGTGTTAATACCCACTGATTACAGTAACTAGTCAAGTTAGGCCTTTCTGGATTTCAAAGTCAAATGTTACAGGGAGTCCCCATGCCTGGGATGTTGGGTTTAGAGGGCTGCTCCTTTTCTCTCTTTGAAAGACGCCCACCATGTCCTTCCTTTCTGTGGACAGTTCTGTGTGTCAGTTTGGCTCTGGACCATGTCTCCACCCTACCTACCCTCTCCAGTGTGACTCTTCTCTACACTTAGCTGTAGAGAGTCTGTTATGCCTGTTTGGGGGTCATCTTCTGGGCTATTTACACTGTGTGGATGTTATCTAGTGGTAACAGTGGGACAAGGTGAGCTTAAGATCTTTCTACACTGTCATCTTCCCAAGAAGTCTCTCATTTCAACTTTTTTGAATATACCATATGCTTGCTTCCAAGTATGAAAGAAAACAGTCATCTTTTTCTTCTCAAATTTGCTCTCCTTTCAGACTTAGGCCAGCAATGACATTTTAAGTAACTATATACAATGACAGTCCTTATCTGATCTCCAAGCTGTTACAGACCATGTCACTTGAGGGACAATTAAAAATGTTTGTGATCCTTTGCAGAGGAATCTTCATTAGCTAAGTTACTTGATAACTTTTAGAAGTTTGTCTCCCTGCTTCACCAAGATTTTTTTTTTTTCACTAAGATCTTCTTGAGGGCAGTAACTGAATCCTATTGCAGGATGCCTAACTCACTTACTGAAAATTCATTATATGCCTGGACCTATTCTAAAGGAATTATATCTCATTCTACAGATGAGCCAATCAAACAGCATTTATTAAATCCATAGTAGGATGTTTATTTTAATATGCATTAGGCTCCCTGTTTCCCTCTTACACTCAATCAAAGTAGAATTAAGTGTCTATGATCTCACAAAACAGTTTTCAGGTTATTTAATTCATTCAAAGTAGAAAAAAAATCCCTTTTATGTGATTAATTAAATAAATACCTTTTAGGAAAAGGAAAGAATTGTCTAGAATTCCATTTTTGAGGTCTGAGAAAAATTTTACTTTTTTTTTCTACTAGATACAAAATTACAAAGTAGTACTTAGTTGATGTAAAAAACGGCAGTATGAGATTTAAAGCCACTGATCATATCTCCTTCAATTCTTCCTCCAGTTCTAAAATAACCCATGTTAACATGCCATTGTCTACCCTTCATATCTGAGCTCACAATAGGGTCAAAATACATACATTTCTATATTTTGCTGTTTTCATTTAAAAGAAATATAATTTCTTTATTCACATACATAAAGATCTAATTTATTTTTTAAATAGCAGTATAATTCTCCATTGTATAAATGTACATATCAAGTGTTCCTTTATTGATTGATTGTTTACAACCCCCCGGCCTCTTTGTTGTTAAATGATAAGCTTGTGAAAAGTCAGCCTGCTGTCAAAGTATATGCATATTTTAAAATAGATTTTGCCAGATTCCAATAACATAACTATACTCATTTAAACCTGTAAATGTAGACTTTTATTTTTGAAATCAGACAATATTGTCTCTTTGGTTTGTTGGAAGTGTTTAAGTTTCCACTGAAATATTTTCATTGTCTCCTATAATCAGAATAAAATTCATAAGAAACTCAGATGGCAAGCTTGATAGATACATAGACTATAAAAGAGGATCCTTAAACTTGCTTTCTCTTTCATTCAAAGAACAGAAAGGAGTTCAGAAGAAAATACATCTGGGTTATGCTTTGTTATGAGGGATTCATGACTTAGGTTAGCTTATGACCTTAGGCTCCTTCTAGATTAAAGCTCATGGTTGAGAAAATTAGGCCAAAAAAAAATTTTTATGGTCTCTGTGCAAAGATACTTTTTATGTTTTTTTTTTAAGATTTTATTTATTTATTTGACAGAGAGAAACACAGCGAGAGAGGGAACACAAGCAGAGGGACTGAGAGAGGGAGAAGCAGGCTTCCTGACGAGCAGGAAGCCCGATGTGGGGCTCAATCCTGGGTCTTCAGGATCATGACCTGAGCCGAAGGCAGTCGCTTAACCAACTGAGCCACCCAGGCGCCCCACAAAGATACTTTTTATTTTAGCTAAATTATTCCTCACTCTTACCTACTGAGAAGGTGAATACTAAACTCTCTTTAGCTATTCTGTAGATTGTTGAACATAATTTTTGAGACTGTCTCACACAATGGACCTTTTAGGTTGTTGTCACATTCAGACAATCCCTATCATAATGCTTGAGCCCTTCAAGTCTTGTCTTAGTTATTCCAAAAAATGACAGTCTGCCAGAAGTCTTGTGTGACTATTTATCTTTTTCTGATCCTAAGTACTTCCCATATCAAAGAAGACAATATATGAGACATTTGGCTGTCGAAGCTCTGCATTTGGGGAAGAGTTTCTCTTCATTTTTTAAAAGAGTTTATTTATTTATTTGACATAGAGAGATCACAAGTAGGCAGAGAGGCAGGCAGAGAGAGCAGAGGAAACAGGCTCCCTGCTGAGCAGAGAGCCCAATGTGGGCCTCAATCCCAGGACCCTGAGATCATGACTGAGCCAAAGGCACAGGCTTTAACCCACTGAGCCACCCAGGTGCCTGAGTTTCTCTTAATTTAACCAGACTCTATGTTTGCAGAACTGACAAATATGCACATTCAGGATGGGACAGAAAATTTATTCTAATTAATTCTTAATTTTGTAACAATATAAATATCAAAACTATTACTACAGAATGGTGACATACAGAACTGAAGTTGAAGCTCAGCTTTACCTTGTAGAAGTTGGTAGACTTGGCCAAGTTAATTGTTTCCCCCAATTTAGTTTATTCATGTATAAGATTTGGCTATAATACCAATCTCTCAGAGTGGTATGAAAAACAAATCACTTTTCAAAAAGATAAAAAAAAGAGATAAATTAAACTATGTCAAAATTAAAAACTTCTGTGCATCAAACTGCACAGTCTATAGTGGGGAAAAAACAACCTATGGATGGAAGAAAATATTGCAAATAATATACCTGATAGAGGGTTAATAACCAGAATATATAGAGAGAACACTTATAGCTCAACAACAATATGACAGACAACTCAATTAAAAATGAGCAAAGTACTTGAATAGACATTTCTTCAAAAAAGATATACAAATTATCAATAGATACATGAAAAGGAACTCAACAGCACTAATCATTACAGAAATTCAGACCAAAACCACAAAACCACTGATGTCATCTCATACTCATTAGGATGGCTACTGTGAAAAAAACCTAGAGAACAAGAGACATTGGTAAGAATACTGAAAAAGTGGAACCCTTATGCCCTGTTTGTGGGAATGTAAAATAGTACATCTGCTATGAAAAAAAAGTATGGTAGTTCCTCAAAAAATGTGAATCAGGACTATCATTGGATTCAGCAATTACACTCCTGGATATATACCCAAAAGCAGGATCCTGAAGAGATAATTTGTACACCCACATTTATAGTAGCATTATTCATAATAGCCAAAATGCAAAAATAAGTATCCATCAATGGATGAATAGATAAATAAAATTTGGGAGAGATATAGATATAGATATAGATATAGATATAGATATAAATATAGATATAGATGGATATACACACACAATGGAATATTATTCAGCCTAAAAAAGGAAGGAAATTTTGACCCATGCTACAACATGGACGAATATTGAGAATATTTTGCTAAGTGAAATTAGTTGGTCACCAAAAGACAAATACTCTATCATTCCACTTTATGAGGTACCTAGAGTAGTCAAATTCATACAAAAAGTAGAATGGTGACTGTTAAGGGCTTGGGGAAGGGGAGAGAAAGAAGTTCTTGTTTAATGGGTAGAGTTTCAGTGTTGCAAAATGAAAAGAATTCTGTAGATGGGTTGTGGTAATGGCTGCTCAACAACATCAATGTATTTAATACCACTGAACTGTACTCATAAAAATGGTTATGATAATAAATTTTACGTTATATATATTTTACCACAATTAAGAAAACACTTTTAAAAAAAGTACTTTGCCACAACTTTTAAAAAATGAATACAGCATGTACAGAAACTAGTGTGGTTTCTAGTTACAGCAGGTGGTCAATAAATAGTTATTACTAACAACAGTGTTTAATCTCACTGGGTTTTTACTTTTTTCTGGCTTCTTTTATCTTTAATTTATAAAAACCTTTCAAACATACAGAAAAGATGAAATACCAAAATAGATACCTATATATCCTTAACCAGGATTCAGTGAAGTTAAATGGAAATGTGTTCCACTCACTTAAATAATACTGTGCTAAGCCTGTCTTACATGAAGTTTTTGAAACATCTTTTTTAAAAAAAAATTATTTATTTATTTAACAGAGAGGTGGGAGGGAACACAGCATGTGGAATGGAAGATGGAGAAGCAGGTGTCCTGCTGACGGAGCCCAACGTAGGCTCGATCCCAGGACTCTGGGATCATGATCTGAGCCAAAAGCAGAGGCTTAACAACTAAGCCATCCAGGTGCCTCTAGAAACATCTTATAGGAAGTGTTCTTAAGCACTTCAGTGTAAGTATCACAGAATTGGTGTGTGTCTTCCACTAAATGAAATAACATTGTGGTGAATGCAAATTTCAATTATTTTATTAGAATCATCTTGTAAGATGTGTTCTTAAGTACTTCATTATAAGTATTACAGATGTATATATCTTCCACTCCCTATAAAAACACTACATATGTATATTTGTATACATGTTTTGTATCTATTTGATTTATATTAGAATTTGCATACAATACAAAATACCTTTTTACTGAACCATTTAAAATAAATTGCAGAAATCATCACAATTAGCTAAATATTCTAGCATGCATTTCTTAAAAATAAGAACAAACTTCCACATAATTACAATACCATTATAATAACTAAGAAAATTAGTAACTATACCCTTATATTGTATATTAGTTATTTATATACAAATATCTTAAGGGGTCTCCAAAATATATTTAATAAATGATTTTCAAACCAGGATATACTTAAGACTCATGCAATGCATTTGGTCGTTATGTCTCTAGAATCTATTCTAGTTTAGTCACAAACCCCCATGTTTGTTTTTCCCCATGACATCGGTTTTTTGAAGAGAAAACACTCTGTTTTGAGAAATATCATACATTCTGAATTTAAAAGTAAAAAAAAGCCTTCCTTAAAACACAATTCATCAGTTTGTTCTTCTATGTCCTCTATTTCTGTAAAGCTGGAAGTTAGGTCTAAAGCCTTGAGGAGATTCAGATGAGATTTCTAAAAATAACTTTATTGAGGTATCTTTGACATATAAAGATTATATATTTAAGGTGTACAATGTTATGTTTTGATGTATATGCTGTGGAAAGATCATCACAATCAAGCTAAACAACATCTATCACCTCTACATAGTTATCATTGTGTGTGTCTGTGTATGTGATGAGAAAATTTAAGATCTATCCTCTTAGCAGATTTCAAGTATATAAGATGAAACATTCTTGGCAGGAATACCTCACCAGTGTTGACTTTATATTAGTTCCCACAAGGCACATAAGGCAGGTTGCCCCTCCAAGAGTTTGTTCAGAAGGCACAGTCAAATGTCTGTGCTGTAAAGGATGTATTGTAATTGCCAAGCAAACTATGGAATAATGGGTGCGACAGAGCCTGTTCCTGACCAGCCTTATCCCACGTGGCTTTAATATTATTTGATCTTTGATTAAATCATTATTTCACTGGGAATTTAAAATGGCCATGAATTAGACTTCCTCCAAAAAGGCAAGTTAGATATTTAATTATTTTTTTTAATTATCAATTTTCAGACTGAAGATTGAATGTAGTTGTCTCCTCCAGTGGTGACATATGAGATTTTTTATTCATTTCTAAAATACCATATAGACTATATGAATGTTTAGCAATGATTTTATAATGAAGCAAATAATTTCTTAGCAGGTCCAGGGCTGGTATTTTGCTATATTTTTCTAAATTGGGTTATAGTCATTATGCTTTAAGGTAACTCTCAACCCTGAAGAGAAGGGGGCTGGTTGTTTAAACTAAAAGAGGTTTAAACAGCCTTCTTCACTTGCCCTTCTCCCTTACCAGATCTCTCCAGAGCTACATTACTCAAATATTCTCTTTGCATGAGAGAAGGGAAAGATGAGGTGTAAATCTCTCCCTCACTTTCTTTAGGGAATGCTCTTTCTTCCCATTTCTCCCATCCCATCTGTCTGTACAGAAAGGGCTTCTTATAAGCACCTAAGTACACCTGGGAAGACATCTTGCTGATTTACATGCTTCCAACAATAAAGAGTTACTGAACAGTTGCTGAACGTCAGACCTAGTGTCAGTTCTTGAACTGTCTCTGCCTTTCAGGAGCTTATGCTGCATTCTGAAATTATCCTTCCATAGGAGTCAGATGATGCCTCAGGTATAAGAGAAATGATGATCTGTGAATGATCATGAGGTCTTACAAAGATGACAATTAACTTTTCTTAAAAAGTGAACATAGAGAAAGGTCAATTTTAAAAAGGACCTTTTCTGGATAATGCGATAAGGTTGAACTGTTGCTAGTTCGTGGACTTAGAATTCTGTTGGCATAAGGGGACCTGATTCCCTTCCCAATAATTTGCTATTACACTGGAGACTTAAAAATTGCTCAAGTTTTGTTGCTACTCTCAGAAATCAATTTTACTGGAATTTAAAACATTTCCTATGATATTATTTTAAAATATATATATTTAAAATATATATTTCATATATTTTTAAAATATTATTGTTTTTAAATATGAGTTTATTGTATAACTCAGTAGTTAGTATGTTCTTTTGCTGTAATGTAACAGGAAAGTATCACTATATGTTACCTCTGATCCATTAATAAGCAGTTCTTGCATTTTACTATGATTTACATTTTAACAATGACATAGAGAGAGATTATCTTTCTATAACTCATAATGTTTGCCTTCACACTTCCACATTCACTTTGGAGGAGGAAATTGAAATAATAAGAGGCTAAATGAGTTTCCAATATCTCAAAGTTCATAGATGACTACTATATATCATTTTCTTAAACTTTTGTCTTATTATATCATCTCTTCTACAATTGGACTTGTTGAATAATATTGGAGATATTTGCATTTTTGTTGTCCATTCTTTCCCACTTGGTAAGACTTGCATGACCCAAATTTTAAAAGACAATACACAAAATACATGATCCTAAAATCGTGAATTACAAATAAAAGTTTCGTCCATGTTATTAGCACTTGCTATTTTCTTTGTAATCAGGAAGAACTGAATGAATGACTTGTGGGCATTCATTGAAATAAAAACCCTGGTCCACTATCTCAGTTTTTATATAAGTATTTCAACATTACTATCTATAAAATGAATAAGCAACCATTTTTATAGCAATTACCACATGCCAGCTCTTGTTCTAACAATCTTATTCATGTTACTGTTATAATGCTCTCAACTCACTGAGGTAATTATTCTCATTTTATAGATAAATGAAAGCAAAGAGAACTTGAGGAATTTACCCAGTGTTCTATAATCAATAAGAGGCAGAGGCTGTGTGCTTTTATCTTGTGCTATTTCCCCACACAGCTTCATATGTCAAATACATAGCCTAACTCAGAAATGAGGTTAAGAGAGAGTTAGGTATTAATGATGGTTTGAAAGACATGCATTTCTCTAATTATTTTATTGCTCTGATTATTTTTACTCTTACCATATTTCAAGCAATAAGAAAATGACTATTGAATCTTGACTCTTTTTAAAATAACCTTCATTACTGTGATTGATATCATGCCCTTTATTGATGGGTGCTATAAGAAACAGCCTCAGAAATCCATTATTATATCTAACATGTGAATGCTACGAGAGACATTCTCTACTATATTTCTTAGTCCTACACTGAAAATCTGGAGTGAAAAATTTCTTTTAAAATTTAGTGATAGGAAATGGACTTGATTCCACTGAAAAATTATGCCCCTTTCAATGGCAATTTACAATTGGCTGTATTTCCCTTTTCATTCACTTTGGTTAACAGGAAAGCATATATATCTTAGTCAAGTCAAATATGTAGCTCAATATTAACAAGTTTAAAAATAAATTCTTACAATCTCCATTTTCTTTTTTTATATTTTGTACTTCTCTCCTATTTCAGTTTATACTTTCTGTGCTCCAAGTTTTATTGACATTTTATTAATGGTTCATGTAAGCTACCTCAAATCTCTCATGGAATAAGACAGATATAATCTTCTGTCCTCCAAGCTCCAAGGATGCAAAGAAATAAATGATCTCTGATCTCACAAAGCTCAGACATGGTTGGTAATGTATGATATACACAGAAACAAATTAGTAATGAGATTGAGTACACTCTTAGTTCTAAGTAGGTGGTATAGATTTAAAATGTAATACTATCTGACTTTTGAATGAGGTCTGGGGAACTTGGGAAAAACAGGAAGAAATAGAAACACAGTTGGCCACTGAAGAAGGGCTAGAACTTCAATAAGAGTAGTATGGGAAGGGAATAAGACTTTTTAGGAAAGGCAAGTTTTCTGAAATGAGATACAGAAATGGAGATTTGGTTCATTCAAATGACGATGGACATATAAACATGGCAGAAGATTGTTAGCTGTCTGTTCCAACATCCATTCTCCTGCTCCATCTCAATCGCTGAACCTTAATTTTATACGAGAGCAACCACATAACCAGATAAAAACTGTTTTCTGTCTCCAGTCTGAAACTGGTTTCATCTAAGAAATTTTTGGTAGTGAAATGCAAGAAATGTTGTGTCGCTCCAAGGACTTTTGGAAAGTCTCAAAGAGAGAGAGTATGCCTTTTCCTACTGCCTGGAAGACCAAAGGACAGTTGGAGTTCAAGTAAGGATCTTAGACCCTGAGGATAAAGACTACACACAGGAATAGTGGAGCAGAGAGCTGGAAGTTGTTTAGGTCCCTGATGCCTTCCTTCAGCTGCCAGACAGCCCTAGACTGACCATCTCCAGATTCTTTTATATGATAGAATAAAGCCTGGTGAGTTTAAAGGGCTATTTTCCAGGTTCCTCTGACTCACAGCTAAAAGCAGTTCCTCCTGAATAAAACTGTTTGGCCCAAGTAGATAATTTATATAAAGCATAATGAAAAACCATGGGTCAGACCTAATGTCCAGCAAACAAATATAGGCTTTATTTTATTACTGAATGAAATAAATTTGATTGTATATGAACTTTCAAGCAAAAGTTGCTAAGCTGTTATATTTAGTTAAACTTGCATGAACTAATTTTCTGAGTGAAATTACATTTTATACCTGTGACAAATACAGAAATATATACCTAGTCTGTGTTTACTGTTACTACTAAAACACTTTGTGAAAGGACAGAAGGCATATTTAGAATAAAATTAAACGTGGTCAGTTTTGGGCACCTGGGTGGCTCAGTCGGTTAGGCAGTCTACTCTTGATTTTGGCTTGGTCATGATTTAGGGGTCCTGGGATTGAGTCCTATGTCAGGCTCTGAGCTTAGTGAGGAGTCTGCTTGAGGATTCTCTCTCTCTTTCCCTTTGCCCCTCCACCCGTTTGTGTGAGTGCACTCTCTCAAATAAATAAATCTTTTTTAAGAAATATGTTCCATTTTAGTATCAGCTAAAGAAATCAGAAATGAGTTCAATAAAAAATATTTTCTTTAAATTTATAAATATAACTTCAGTTTAATAACTATTAAATGACAGAATAAAAATAGTATTAAATTCTCGGGCACCTAGGTGGCTCATTCAGTTAAATATCTGACTTGGGTCAGGTCATGATCCCAGGGCCCTGGGACTGAGCCCTGAGTTGGGCTCCCTACTCAGCAGGGAGTCTACTTCTCCCTCTTCCTCTGCCCCTCACCCCTGCTCATGCATTCTCTCTCTTAAATAAATAAATAAAATATTTTTTAAAATAGTATTAAATCTTAATTGAAAATATAACTAAAGGTAATTATATACTGCTATACAAAAAGTTTTTTACAAAACATAAGCATTAGAATAATTTGTTATATATAAGATACTGAAAATTCACTATAAGAAAAATTAAATTTTCTTTTAAACCAAGAATGTAAACTACACTTAGATAAATATTATTTTTTCATTTTCCGAGTTTGCAAGCTGAGATTTATAATTAGTGTCTTAAAACATTTTTGCTGGTTCATGCTTCAAACCTGTGTAAATTAAAGAATCACCCTAATTGCTTAGGAATTCTATTAAAACAATTTTATTTACTGTGAAATGCAGAAGATGAGAAAATACATGCTTTTGAAATCTCCCAGTTCAGTGGTGTTTCATGTTTAAATGAGTGAAGATTTTATTTTTCACAACTATTTGACCCTTAGTTTGAGACACAAGTGTATCATATTCCAGGTTTCTTATGTAGGCACCACAAAGTCAATGGCTAGTACTCCTGCTGTAAAATTCATTCCCTCTCTGGAAAATTACCTTAGAGCATCCAGTCACCACCTGCAGAGATATCAAGAAGAAATATGTATTGGTTGCCAAGAAAATGAAATTTCTTAATCATCTGATTGGATGATACTAATTGGAACCAAATCTTTTGTGGTAACCAAGTAATTTTCTAATTTTTTTTTTTTTTTTTTGGAGAGAGAGAGCACGAGCAAGTATGCAGGCTAGCAAGCAAGGGAGAGAATCTTAGGCAGGTTTCATGCTCAGTGTAGATAGAGCCTGACCTGGGGCTCAATCTCACTATCCTGAGATCATGACCTGAGCCAAAATCAAGAATAAGATGCTTAACTGACTGAGTCACTCAGGTGATCCTCTTATTTCCTAATCCTCGACTTCTCGTGTTAATTTTGCAGTAAATTGTTACGAAATGGCATCAGTAGAGTGATTCAGAATATCATGTAGCTAAATTTGGTTATGGCAGAAAAGAAATTTCTGCATTTAAGAGAATAACTAATTACTAATTAATTAATTAATGCTGGACTCTTCTGGGGCTTTTAGCACTTCAAATAATTTATTCCAAACTCTGCTTATGTAAGAAACAAAATTTATAAGATTATTATGGATTATCTCTACACTGCAAAGCAAAAATAAATGCTGAGCCAAATCCAGATGCTCACAAAAATAAATACAAAAATTTGATTGCTTGAACTTGTTATGTAAAGGTCAAGTATATAAAATATATTTACATAGCAGTGTTGCTATTTAAAGAAGAATAACAGCAAAGTCATAACTGGTAGATGGTTTCAGACTGTTAGAAAGGAAAGATCTGGCGCACTTACTACAGATCACTAATATCAGTTTCCCATATACATAAACGTTTCTGTTCAGATATAACCTTCAGAACTGAAACTGCTTGAAAGCACAAAGTTGAACAAAAATCAAAATGGCTGCACTAATGCTTGAGGGAAGCGTGATTTTAAAGTAACATTTTTTCTGTCTTCGCAAACCTCACCTCCTCCCTCTTTGGCCTTTTGTTTCACGAACCTGGTACCACCCTAAAGAAATGATGATGGAGGTTGGCAGCACATACTCAATTCCTGTCAAAACTGTCTAGATCCTGTATTTCCCTATACTTCCTCCTCCCCCCAGCTCCTTCCTCTGGGAAGGCTTACAGTTTTTGAAGACCATAGCCTGTTGAGCCTCCTTTGCCTGGCAAGGCAACAAAGCTATTGTTCCTCTTTATCCCAAACTCTGTCTTCGTGTTATATTTTGGTTCCAAAGTACAGAGGTCGTTTTTTGACAACAGAACTTTAAAGATACTGGGCTTTATATGTAAACAATGAATATTGGAACACTACATCAAAAACTCATGATGCAAAGGTATGGTGACTAACATAACATAAAAAAAAAATAAAGACATATATCAAGATAAAGATCTAGCACTTATTCAGTTCCACACCAGAACTTATGTTTTATGCAGTTCTATACTAGAAATCACACCTTGAGGAACTGGAAAGAAATATTTAAAATTTAATACCCCAAATCACCTCTTATTTCCTATATCATAGCATTTACATATAGCATGTAACATATATACAATACCTAGCATATATTATTATATAAAACAATACATATTTAGAAGGTAAAATAAAGTCTTTCTTGTCCTTTCTCCCTCCATTACTTTTTATCTTGCTTCCTTCTTTTCTTTTAAATCTTAAGGTGTTTTTGAAATATGATTATTAGGGAGTTTCCCCATTTTACATGAAATATAACTTGAAAAATTACATTATTAGAAAGTGTAGGGACAAAGCTATGGCAGACATTATCACTATGGGAAATGAATTGATATAAAATGAGAAACTTAACAAAAAAGGTTTTGACCAAGTTTTGTCATGGTTCAATAAAGGGAAAATGTAGGAGTGGAAAATAAAGGAAAGCTTGGGGCTGGGAGATAATAAATGACTTGTCTGAAAACAAGTCAGTGTTTTTAACTTTAAAGTAAGAATGTCAACAGAAGATCTGGAAGCTACCTTGAACCATCCTTATAACGCTGTTGCAGCTCACTCAAATCATTGAACTTGCAATTCTACATTTTGTGTATCCCGCCTCTGCAGGGCTGACTGAACTTCCTCCTTCTCTCGACCTCTTATAATAATATTTACTGAAGAGAGCTTTTCAGAGAGCGGTGACTGAGATGGGACAGTGTCTGGGACACACCTTTTACAAACTGTGGATCTAGTTGCTGAGTTGTTTCACCAGGAGAAAGGAAGACTAAGATGAAAATATGTTAGCTGTCTTCAGCTAACATATTTAACCCATTGAAGAGCTTTTACTAAATACAAGTAAATTGTTCCATGTTGTTTCAAAGAGAATAACTAGAATAGCAAGTTAAATTTTGGCTACTATAAATAACATGTGAACCATTAGATTTTTTTTTTTCAACAAAAGAACAGTCTTCTTTATAAATTGTGAGATTCTCATCCCCAGGAGTGGTTAAACCAGATGTATAGAAAGCAAATTGTATGGCTACTTGTATGGCTAAGCCAAATTGATGGCTACTAAGTATGAGTCCTTGATGCTGTGTTTATAATGAATATATCACCAGTCAGTACAAGAATCTTTTATCATTACTTCATCATTCCTCTTTGCCACCAAGTTGTGGTCTCTGCTGATGTGTTTACTACTTTTCTCCCTTGACACGTTACTTTCCAGTCACTGACCAGCAGAAAAAGAAACCGCTATTCTGTCCCCTAAAAATATAGATCAGATTCACCTGTTTTTACAACATCTAAATGGAATTACTCAATATGTGTCTTCTTTCGCCCAATGATATGATTCATATTGTTTTGTGTTGTGGAGATTACTCATTCTAATGGCTGTATAGGGTTTCGTTGTCTTGTTGGTGGGAATTTGGGTAGTTTCCAGTTGAAGGATATTTGAATAATGCTATAATGATTATTTTATTACATATTATTTTGTTGAGCATATGTGTGCATTTCTGCTGGAAATATACCTAGGAGTGGCTTGCTGGAGCATGGAGTATAGATACGTTCAACTTAGCAGACAACTATAAAATATTTCTCCAAAGTGCTCCTATTTACCTTACATTCTCCCCAGTCTGAGAATTCTAGTTGCTTCATATCTTTGCCAACATTTTCTATTGTCAGTACTTGAAATTTTAACTGAGCTAATGGTTATTTTATAGTCAGTGACCTTTTAAAAACTATAATAAGATTACATCTCTTCCTTCTTAAACAGCCCTCCAAAGGTTCTAATATCATCTAACATAAAACCCAAACTTCTTATTATGGCCTATAGACCTCTGCATGGTCTAGCCCAGCCTATCTCTGATTTCATTTTATAACACAATTTTCCCTATTCTCTAGGTTCTAGCTCCATAGTCCTTATTTCTGTCTTTTGAAAATTACAAACTCTTTCTTATTTTAGAAATTTTATACTAGATTTTTTTTTTTAAAGATTTCATTTATTTGACAGAGAGAAACACAGCCAGAGAGGGAACACAAGCAGCGGGAGTGAGAGAGGGAGAAGCAGGCTTCCCGCCGAGCAGGGAGCCCGATGTGGGACTCAATCCTAGGTCTCTGGGATCGTGACCTGAGCTGAAAGCAGTCGCTTAGCCAACTGAGTTGCTAAAGAGTTAAATAAAAAATATGGTGGCAGTCCATTAAACATAAAATAGCATATTAGGCAGACAAATTTGAAAAGACTAATATATTCTTTTTGAAGCAACGAATATTAATAAAATATAAGTCATAAAACAATAATAGATATTAGATTATATCATAATGCTAATGTTTTTAGATTCATTTGGTGTATTTGTTTTATGAAAAAAATAGTTGTTAAACTGTTTCATGTTTCTTTGAAAATTCTTCACATCTGGTGAGAATGGATTAATTGAAAGATGCTCTTCTTATCCCTTTGAAATTTACAAGGAATAAAAATCCTACAAAATTGTATAAACACCTATGATAAATGATTTTCCACTCACACATAAAAAAGAACATAAAAATATAATGAAAACAAAGTGTTACAGAAAAATAAGGTAGCCAAAGCACATTTTGTACTTACTAATCAAACTTCAAAACAACAGATTTTATAACACCAATTCTAAAAAGAAAAGCTCTTAATGTTTTGTGGCTCTGGCAGTTAAGAGTTTCAGTAGAAATCTTGTTGAAGTCATTTCTACAGACTGCCAGGCATTTTCAGTACTTGATAATGAGGGCTTTTAAAGATTAGCTTAAACTATGGATGTTAGTATAAAATTCTCAATAGGAAATATGCTATCAGAAAACTGTTTCCAGAATTATATTCTTCAATGTATAGAGGAGTTTAGACACTTTATTAAGTGCACCAGTTAAAGTAAAGATTTATGTCTAGTGACTGCAGAACAATCTAGAGATGACAGAGCTGACAGACTATTATTCTCAGACAATAATACAAAACTTAGAAAGATATGACTAGAATTCTTAATAATCTGAACTAATAAATGCTTTTGATAAACTTTTGTTTATTATTATATACCAGATGTTCTTTCCACGATGGTGATATTTGGCTTTGAGTGAATACTAATTCTAATGCTCAGCTCAGTGAAAATGCATATTTACTGGACCACAAGTATTTATTTATTCATTAGTATATGCATGTACTAATAGTCCTAGCATTTTAAATACAAGACCAACTATATTAAGTACCTAGTAAGTTAAATATATTACAAAATGAACAGAGAAATGGAAATTGTAAAAGGCTGAGGTAAAGATGGTATGAACAATATTTTAAAATGTCAACTTACCAATTATCATGACTTCCTAAAATCATTAGGTAATACTTTAAGAAATAAGATTAGGGCAATGCATTCATCATAAGTGAAAGTTAATGTAAGTCCATTTTACAAATAGTCTTTATAATCTTAAATTTTTCAAAACCCTAATTAGATTGTCATTGTCTTTCTAGCTGTGATACCAAGAGCACCTCTAGCGAGAGAAGTGTCAGCTTCCTCTGTTTCTTGTTGTTTGCTTGTGCTTACATTATTATTATATTGTCCTTAATCTTTACTTACAGGAATATTTTTATGCCACTTGTGCATTTTCTGAGGATAAGTTTAGTTAACACTATATAGAATAATCTACAAATCAATTTAACTATTCGTACGTGAACTGAGAAGAGTCACAATATCCTGGCTGCTTGAGTCTCTTTTTCTCTTCACACCCAACAGCCAAACTATCTTCCAGACCTCAGCCTAGAATAGTGCCATGTTTTCTTTGGGCTGAGGTCTTTGGTGGGAAATTTAATATGGTTTAAATAGATATTTCTTCCTAGGTTCCTCTTAACTTCATGTTTGTAGCTACCATCTCAACTAATTTTAATTTATTTTATTTATAGGAGTAACAACTTTATAGTTGGAAAGGATTTTAGAGCTCGTGTATATTAATCTTCTTATTTTTTAAAAAAGATTTTATTTATTTGACAGAGAAACACAGAGAGAGAGGGAACACAAGTAGGCGGAGTGAGAGAGGGAGAAGCAGGCTTCCTGCCCAGCAGGGGGCCGGATGTGGGGCTCATCCCTGGTCTCCAGGATCATGACCTGAGCCGAGGCAGTCGCTCAACCAATTGAGCAACCCAGGCGCCCCTAATCTTCTTATTTTTATTGTTAAATTCTTTCACAAGTTAACTTTCCCCCCTCCAACTTATCAATGCTTTTGTCTTCCAGTTGTTGACTGCCTTATTTTTAAGTCAAAACAATGCTATAGTCAAAGAATATTAACTTAAAAAGTTCCTTGTAACTAATAATGACATATCAAATTTTTCTGAAAATATATTTTGGCAAAGACTTTCTCAGTGCAAAGTATATGCAATCTCAATATAGGTTCTTAAGTGGTGAAGAAAAGGTTAAATGACTTTTAGGACAATTTTTCCCCCCACTACACTATAACACAGAAGACATGATTTTAAAGAACTGGATAATTTTTATGAAAAAAGTTATTTTACATATATCAGAATTTACTAGATATGTCAGGTGTCACCCCCATGAATTAGAAATTATTTTATTGTAGTTCTTGAAATTTTGATTCCGTTATCTTACTTCTATTATCAAACACTCCAAACATCTCAATACATTCACCAGCAATATGTGTGAATGATATAATGAATTCAGGTAGCATAAAAATTTGTTTTCTGTGAATTTAAGAGAAGCTTCACAGAAACTGTCTTTCAGGAAGGTTCTGTTGATTGTCTAGAGTACTTTATGTCAACTGAAAGCTCTGAAGTCAGGGAAATGATTACTGTGAGTGTTCCTGAAATTAAATTTGCCATATGAGTCACTGCCCCATTGTGATGTCAGATAACAGACTATGCTTGTCCACATCTCTTCACTTTACATGAGTGTTATGAACCAGATAGCACTGACAAAGCTTTAAAGATTGAATACTTCAAGTGTTTCTCTTTTTCTACTGTTGAAAAGATATCTTGAAATCTTAATAGGGTATCAATGATATTACACATACGTTTTATAAGGAGTGTCTTTCAAATTTTATGATGAATTATGGCTAATGAAATACTGACTTTATTTTGCCAAATTATATTCTGAAACCAGATTTTTTTTATGTGCCACAAAGTGGTGAAAAGAAGAAAATTCTGAAGTAGCTATCTAACATTAAAAGCTGATACCTTGGAAAGTAATAATAACAATGGCTTAATAAAAATAATTAACTTAAAAATTTGTGAGGGCTTATTATATGTTGGGTACTGTGCTGAGTGAGGTCCATTTATTGCTTCATTTATATAACCCTGAGTTTGGTAGTAATATTATCCCTATTTTACCGATGAAATTTCTGAAACTCTGAGAAAAGTTAGCTTGCTAAAGTTCACATGAGTGGAAGGGATGGAATAGGAATTCAAATCTAGGTCTGCTTAATTCTAGAACCCACGCTCAAACCACCTTACTAGATACATCATCCATGGAGATGTTCAAGCCTAGTTCAGAAGATGGTTTGGCAGGAACATGCGAGAAAGTCTTCCAAAATCAGCTGGATGGTTGAACCAAGTGAATTAAAACTTTCAAACCCCGAGAATCTGTGATTCTATGTTTGTATCAGTAAGAGATATATTTTTATGTACCTTTAGACTTCAGAAAGAGAATCGTGACTAGAGTTTCATCAAAGATGGGTTTAAAATCAGTTTTAATTTAAAACACTAAAAAAGAATATGAAATAGTTCAGAAAATTTGGTTCCAAAACAAATGTTCTCTTCATATTGTGGGTTAAATTTAGTCAAAGAAAATGGTGCAATATCTTTGAGAGATGCCTTGCTTCAGGTCCTTGTGTCTCATCTAAATATTGAAATCCCTCCTCCACTGATCTGCCTGCCTGAAACTCGTCTCTATCTGCCATTTATCCCTGTTCTTGTCAGTCACCACACAAAGCCCCAGGTTTCCTGGCAACTCCATCTTCAACGAAATCCCAATATCCTAGACTTCTTGAATCGACCCTTTACATTCCCGTTCGTATGGAAACTGGCCTCCCCCATGTGATCATTCCTTCTCTGCAACCTTCTCCGGTGGTGGCTGCTTTGTATTCTACAGCTTTTATACAGCTAGACCTAAAGATGTGGGCAGACATTCTGTTGTCCCTCACTGCTGCTGTCAGATAATTCATTTTCTATCCTCTCTAAAACCCTGAATTCCAAATAAATAAATGAATAAATAAATAAATAAATAAACCCCTGAATTCCATGCCAAGTTTCCCATTGCTTCTCATGATTGTTAATATCAACTAATTCAGGGGACATCCTCAACTCCCATTTCTCTATGATTTTAGCTCCTGGATCACCATCACTATGTCTAACACCGTGCTAGTATTTATAAAGTTGAAGCCTTCAATAATTGGGCTCCAATTTTTTAGACCTTCTCTTCTACAATGATCTATCCCTACCTCAGTCACCCACAGCCAATGTCAAAGACCCTTCTTCCTCTTACCCTGTTCTGCAATTTCTTTCCCCTTCCCCACCATCTCCAGCTACAACTGTTATTTACCACATTCTAATAGACTGTATAGTTTATAATTTATTATGCTTTTTTAAAATTGTTTCCTCCAGATAAAATACAAATTCCTCAAGGTCAGAGATCTTCTTTTCTGTTTGTTTACTGGTTATAGGAGCTGTTGGTTAGTTACTTTTCAAAACTGTTTCATTCTTCAGTGGGCACAGAAGTATCTTATATTTCCCAGCTACGCTTGCTGTTTGGTACATCCTTGTGACCTCCTTCTGCAAGTGGAATGTGCATGAAATGACATGCACCATTTTGAGGCCTGGCCTCCATGATTTTTTTCTTCCCCCTTCTACGATATGGACACAGAGGATCCAACCATTGGCTGTTGCTCTCTGTAGGATAATGGAGCCACAAGATAGAAACAACCTAGGTTCCTCAATCACCTCCTGAGAGCTGATCACCAAAGATACTCATTAATCTCTTATTTGACACAGAAGTAGAATTCTGTTGTGTTAATTCTTTAAAATTGTTTAACAATTAGCTTATCCTAAATCATACAAAGATGAATCTTAAGCCCTTGAATTGTGGCTGGAACAAGATAACTGCTCATTAACAGATGTATTTTTCCTTTTCTCTTCAATATGATAGAATTAAAGACTTCAATATCACTAGTATCTGCTTAACCAGTATTTCAGAATAGTAATGGATTGAGGCTAACAGAAAATATGTCCTGGCTTGAATTTCCCTGAATTCTTATGATCTATGCCAAAAAAGTAGTTGCTCAGAGTATGATTTCTCTGGAGAACAGGATTCTACTCTAGCTATAACAACAGAATGGAAAAGCTAATGAAATACTCTGTGAATTGATCTATTCCAGATTTAAGATTGCAATAGTTTGTTACTTATTTCATGATGTTTAAAACCTTTGTTTATAACTCAGGAAATCTGGGACAAACTGAACTGGATATTTATCGTTCTCACATTTCTTTATTATAGAAAACGTTCATAGTAGGCTGGACAGAGTTAAAGCCCCTTATTTTAATATTTAATATTTTTAATATTTTAATACTTATGATTATCTTGGAAATTTGAGATCTGAAATATACTTTTTTTTTCTTGGAATCTACCAAGATTTACCAAACATTTATCAAAAATGTTTATTTTTCGGGGCATCTGGCTGGCTCAGAGGGTAAGCGTCTATCTTCAGCTCAGGTCATGAATACAGGGGCCTGGGATCAAGTGCCACATCAAAGCAGGAAGTCTGCTTCTCCTTCTCCCTTTGCCATTCCCCCTACTTGTGATCTCTGGCTCTCTATCAATAAATAAATAATATCTTTTAAAAATGTTTCTTTTTCTTCATAGAGGGATTGAAAAAAAAAGTCTGATGACTCTGAATGACTATTAATGTAAAAATAAAAAATTTCCCTAGAAAAGCTAAGTAAGATATAAAGCTAATACTTAAATTCAGAATAATCAGACTTTCTGCTTGATTTCACATGTGTATCAATTTTCCTTAACCAAATGTTACTATTTGCACAAATGAAATTATGTAACAGACAACACAAACTACTTAATAATTCTGTATATAAGTAGCATGAACACACATACAAATATGACAAGAAACACCATCTCACTGTAAGAACCCTAATAACTTGGTGAAGGAAGGAAAACATTATATGCTAGGAACACTACTGTTGCTTCCCATTTCTATATTGTATGTCTGTTGAAATTGGAACAAAATTCTTCAGTTTTGTCCTTATGTACACTGAATGATTTGTAGCAATAATATAATCTAGACTTAAAAAAGGTATTTGTTGTTTTATTTAAGTAGATAATTTGATCATATTTATAGACATTTGCCAGCAATCTGAAAATCATATTTTAATTTCCTAATTTATTCTTTTCTTCTGCCACATGATATACATTATATATATATGTATATATAATACATGTTGTGATTATATTACCATTGTAACATGGTATTGTAATTATATTATCATTAATTCCTGATTTATGTGTAACATATGACTTTTCAAGATCCTTTTCAATGTTTCAAAATTAGCTTTGTATCTTTTTGGATTATTGGTAATATTGATAATTCTGAAGAGGCAAAAATCTGAACTAAGAAAAACATAGTTCTGGCTTACAAATTAAAGTAGATATAATTCTCTGAAAAGCTTCAATAAGAATTTATTGTGTTTGGTGATTGTTATATTTTTTAAAAGACTTTTCTTTGAAAAGGCTATTCAAATATACTTCTAACACTTTGAAATACTTTTTCCATAAGAATAGCTTTTTCAAAGGATTCTGAAACCTTGATGATTTAAAGATTCAGTGCTTCTCTAATCCAAAGTATACTGTATTTGAGAACTTCAAAGTAGTTTATAAATATTATTTTATTTTATAATATGTTCTAGTTATACAGGTATCTTCACTCAATGTTATAAGCTGTATAAATTGGGTTTAAAAGTCTTAAACACATCTCTACTTCCTGCTAGCCTTGTAAATTGTGATTTTAGGATGTGCTTAGTTGGTTATCCACATGGAACTTTTTTCCAGGAGTGTTCAGCAAACATTTAGAGAATGTGTACTGGTCAGTTTTTCCATCATAGAGTTGCTGTTTCACCTTAGCATGACCTGAGGGAACCCAGAACCACAAATGAAATCTGGTCCCAAATGGGAAAAATATATTAATGTTGCATGATCAAGGGAAGTACCAAAAAGGTCTAACCTACCCCAGATGGACATTTAGTCACTGGGAGAAAGAAAATCATCCACATAGGAAGGTGGAAATCCTTAATTTCAGGGAAATATGCTAGCACCCTTATTAAAAAATATTCCCTAAAAGTCCAGGAAGCAGCAGCATCTGCCTCCGTGATTTCCGTGTATGTTTGAATAAACTTCCAAGTGTATCTTTGACCTCAGAGGTTTATTGAGAGCAGTTGGCAGGCACAGATTTGGGCCCACATTCCCCTAATCGGCCTTCCAAATTTCCTTCTTGCATTTTGCTTAGTTGTATCCTGTGTTTCCACTTGGCATTTCAGCATTTGTCACTGATCCTATTTCAAAAATCGAGCTTGCCGTTGTTTTGGCTCAGGTTTAAAAACAAAAGTTAAAGAGCAAAGAACTATTCAGGAGGTCTTAGGGGAAAAGGCAATGCCAGCTGTTTCCTGTTAATAAGAGCTGAATCTGGAATACAGGTTTCTTCTGCTCTGGTCTTGACTTCTGAGCACTCCTCATCTCTTGGTGTTTGAGCAAATATATATCAACCGACTTAAGATGAGAATAAAAGCGTATTCGCCTTCCAAATATCAGGGAAGTCTTTGGGGAAAACACAAAGCTGGGAAAGGAGATGTGTATTTAACGTCAACTTGTGATAGTAACAAAATGGTACAGCAGCCTGGTCCTCAGAGAAACTGTTGGTTAAGTAGGACTGGTGGATAAAAAACAGTTTATGTGAAAAAAATTCTGATGTTCTTAATTAGTTCTTGCCTGGAGTCCTTTCAGTAAGCAGATGTCCTATGCTCATCATTAAAGGCAGGAAGGCATATGATCTAGGGTTAAATCATATCAACTTCAGTTGGTTTCCTGTGGCTTTGCTTCCCCCCCCCTTTTTTTTTAGAGGAGAGATTCATTTGCTTTATTTGCTTTTGTTGTTTACAATGTGAGTTCATCTACAGAAGAATCCCCAGATACAGTTAGTTGAAGTCAGTTATCTGGTAAGGATAGAATCATAAACATGATTTGAAAGTAACTATGTTGGTGAAATTTCAGCCTCGGGGTAAAAATATGAAATGGATAAAATCTTCAATACTTCTACTACTCTTTCAGTAGCAGTTCTTTGAAGTTACCCATCTTTCCTGCTCAGTAGTGGGCTTCCTTAGTAACATATCAGTTAAACTACATAATATTTCATTATCTATAGTTAAAAAAAAAACATTTCATGGACACTCCTTTCTTCTCCGCACTTGTTCTTGTGGTATTGGTTTGGCAAGGAGAGAAAGGAAAAAGATTTTTCCTGCCCCTTCTCTATACTCTAGAGGTATCAGGGGTTTTGCTTACCAGGTGCTCAGAACTTTCAGACAAGAGAGGATTATTAGTTCTTGCTTTAGTACCAAGGGGTTACAGTTTGGACCACTCCTTTCTTGTTGGAAGGATGGAGCCAAAGGACTGATTCAAATGCTTTTCCTCAGTGATAGGGAGGACGAGGGATGGTTATTTTCTTCCAACCCAGTAGTGCTCCAGAATGTTACTCCCTATTTGCTTCCAGTTCTTCTCTTATATCTCTTCATGGTTAAAGTTACCAAACCAACCTGGCCTCTGTTACTCACTAATTACTTTATGTAAGGACACAAACAACTGGCACAGATAGGTCTTGGAATAAATACAACCAACTCCCGGTAAGAACATAACATCAGAGTATTGGGAGAGAAGTATAGACTCCTGGAAGGAGGACTACCAGCTGTGAGCTTTCACTGTGACATGGATGTTAGTAGGTTTTACGAAGAAATGGAGAGTTCCCATGAATCTGATAAATCTATTATCGGAGGTGAGTTAGAGAGTTTTCACTCTAAACAATAAAAAATAAAAGATAAAAAAATAAAATAAAATAAATTTAAAGTAAAAAAAGAAAAAAAAGAAAAAAAAAGAAAAAAATAAACTATGATACTTGAGTCGTAAAACAATTTCATGAACGTAAGGCTGAAAGACCTGACCCAAACTTTCCAGCTAAAGTCATACTTAGGCCATGAAATTAGGTTTGGTATCATTTGTAGGGCTCTTCTCACTATACTATATGTATCCATCAGGGTTCAGTCAGGAAACCAGAAACCATTCTACATATTTCAAGAGGAATGGATATACCAGAGAGAACTAGTTACATTAGTCATGGACAAGTCCTGACAGTATATAGGAAAGAGTGAAACCACTCAGAAGATACCAACTGCAGGGAGCTGCTGCCACTCCTGGGGCTGGCTCAGTGTGTTACTGGAGTCCATGAGGTAGGGACTGACCTAGAGCAGGGGCTGTTCAGTAGAAACTATGACTACAGAGGGTGAGGTTTTCTGGTAATAGGAAGAAATATCTGTCTTCTTCCTTCAATCCGTGCCTTTGTTTTTCCCCTAGAACTTATATATATATATATACCTTATAATTCAAAGTTTATACCCTTCGGTACATTCTTCTTCCTGTGCCTTTCCTCTCCTTCTAATTCTTGATTTGGGAGAATAGATATGTAGTAATCCTAATAGTATTATTTAGGGAAATATGTGGCTATGGACTAGGAAAAAACATGGTATGTCTAACAAGTTAGCTCAAAAGGAGAATATCTGAAGAGTAAAGAGAAGCAATCTCCCAGTAAGATGGATACTTAATTATTATAAAGATAATAAACATTACATTATCCACAATAGCCAAGACATGGAAACAGTCTAATTCTCAATGGATAAATGGATAATGTGGTATGTGTGTGTGTGTGTGTACAGATATAGATATATTCATAACATGTGTGTATGAATGGATAATATGGTGTGTACATATATATGCATGCACATACATATGTGTATATATATATACACATACACAAAACGTGTATACACACACACAATGGAATATTATTCAACCGTAAAAGGAAGAAAATCCCTCCATTTGTGACAGCATGGATGGACCTAACGATATCATGCTAAGTGAGAAGTCAGACAGAGAAAGTCAAATATGGTATGGTATCATTTATATGTGGAATCTAAAAAAGCTGAACACCTAGGAAAAGAGACTAGAGCATTGTTGACAGGGGTTGGGGAGTGAGGGACATAAGGAGATATTTACCAAAGGATACAAACTTCCAATTGTGAAATATATATGAGTTTTGATGGAAAAACAAATATTACACAAATAGCAAATATAAAATTAAACATGTCAATTGAATCACTTATTCCTATCTTCATCATACCTTTTACTATAGTTATACCTCTTTGTCTTTTCCCTTCACAGGAAAAGAAGAGAGACAAAGAAGAACCAGAAAGAGAAGGAGGAGTGGGGATCATCAGAGATACCAAATGCGTAAAGAATAAAAAAAATCAATAACTGCAATTATAAATTAAAATATTGAGATAATACTATGTATTCAGAATTTTAATGGACATTCTTCCCGTTTAAGTAAGGGGAAGAAGGACAGATTAGAATGGTAAATAGGAATGATTATTTCAAACAAACTCTCCTCCTACCGCATTATTTTCCTTTAGGCTGATTTTGATTTCTTGCCACCAGAACAGGTGCCACAGATGTTTAATCCTCTGAGTTGGCTGTATGTCCCCAATATCATGTTTTTATTATTATTTTTAACTTTTTTTCTTATGATTTAAGTGTATTTAGATGCAAGGGTTTAAATGTAGACAGCAAAAGGAAGCATAAACAGAAAAAAGAATCATCTATTTTCTTACAGGAGAGAATATACTTAAAACTTGCCCCTAAACAGAGGGAAAAACCAAACAACTGTGTTTTACCTCAATTCTCTTTCTCTCTCACACACACTCTCTTTTTTTCCCCTTTCTTTTTTCCTAGTACCTGTCAGGGCTAGGCCAACTGCTGCTCTGAGTAATTTGCTGTGCTTTAATCTTGTCAATGTCTGTTCATCCCCAGCTCTGGTCTCTAATTGTGGTCAGATAATTATTTGTCACCTCTTATCCCCATTTGGAAAAGTTTACACATTGAAAGTCTTGTAACTTGTAAGTGATGACTGATTTTTAATAATTAGAGTTCTTTTTATTTTCTACTTTTCATGATTAAAGATACTCATTGAGAATCACAGAAACTACTATGTAAGTAATTTATATCAAAGGCACCCAATGTCATGACAGAATCCAGGATGTGCTGGGAGACTGGCAGGTTGGGAAGGAAAGACAGAGAGAAATAGTTGGCAGGACCCATGTGTATCATCTTCTCAGTTTAGAAGCACATATGGTGCTTCATAATGCTCTGCTCGATTGCTGTATAGTTTTAGCCTATATCCTATTAAAAATAAACTCTATTAAGAAGAGCATTTCAGAAAAGTCATGAATCTCATTCTATAATTCACAGAATTTTTCAGGATGAGTGTTTTGAGTTTAATATAGACTGACCCTAAAAGATAAATTGAGACATCTACTTTTTTAATGAAAAAATAAACTTATTTCTAAAAGATGTTTCTACTCTTTAAAAATTACTAATGAAAAGTTACAAATTACATGTGTTTTACTAAAGTAAAATTTTAATGTTGAGAACAATAGAAAACAAAACAAAATATAACAACTATCTCCCCACCATGGTCTAACCCTCCCAAAGCCAGGTATCATCTGTAATGACGTCATGCCCTTCGAGTCCGGGCACCTCATTTGAAAGTGCTGACCAGCCCCAGCAACCAGTAACCGGCAATGCCCTCTTCCTTTTGTAGCTTGATGTATAAAGGTTTAAGATTTAATCCTGACCTTCAAAACCTTGTAATCTGACTTGTATGGTGAGATATAACTACAAGAGCAAGTTGTAGTGATTCACTATAATGTTTAGTGATATATTAGGGATGAATCTTACAGTTAGAGGAGTGTGCCATTGGGAACTAGTCATATAAGTTCTATTTAGTTTTGGGGATGATTTTAGAAAATGTAAACAAATTAAAGGGAACTAGACTTTATTTTCTATAATCTTACCAATATATTAATACCTGAACTATGTACACTCTCAACATTCCACATTCAGTTTTGTTACAAAGATGGTTGAAGTGGTCTTTCAATATTTACATATTTACACTGTCAGGGCAAGAGGGCCACTGTGTCTCCTGATGGCTATCCTCCCTAGTACTCACTGCTTCCTGCATCTTTAACTTAAGAGAAAGAGAGTGGCTGCCTTTAACAGACTCACTCAGAGCACATTCAAACAAAACAAAACAAAACAAAACAAAACAAAAAAATAGACTCCTACAAAGGGCAAAGGGAAAAAGAGAAGATATGGAAGCAATGCACATGAGTGATAATTCTCACAAATGTACTCACCCTCTGATTTCTTTTATCATTGCCCTATAAGTTCTGGCGTTTGGATCTGGAGACACATGCTTATCTTCATTAACATGATTTCCCCTAGAAGATAAATATATGATTTTGGCAGAGAATTCAAAACAAATGTGAAAATTGAGAAACATCCAAATTATTATCTTGACAACTGGCTTTTATGCACTAGTTAGACAACCTCAAGAACAAAAGATTTATCATCCATTGACGTAAATCCATGGTGTAGAGAGTCTAAAGATATGCCATGAAACCAAGAGGCTTCTATTACCAAAATAGGTAGTATTTTATCACCTAGTAGAATGACTGAACATGCTCTCTAGGATAAAAATGAGATTCATAAAAACCTTACATACTAAAAATTTAAATAACAAAATAATCGAGACATTTAGAATTTATATGTAATTTAGTTCATTCTGTTTGAGCAAAATGACAATGAAATTGACAAATATTCTAGTTAATAGATAGTAACAATGTACACATTATCTTAGTATTTTAATAATGTCATCATTATAAGGAAACAAGTTACAAAATTTGAAAAAACTGGCATATAATAAATAAACTACATTTAGTTTTTCTTTCTGAGCCAGAGTTATACCAGTGTTATTATTTGGACCAAAAATTAGTTTCATCCAGCAACTAAGTAGCATGGCCCTCAGTAAACATGTATTAAAGAACAAATATGTGGAAGCACATGTTAATATGATTGTGACTGACAAAGTAAATGACTAACATTACATAATTTATGTAACCTTTACATTGACCTTACAAAAAAGATTAACTCATATAGAATGTTAGATATTTTCATACATTTGCAATGTCCCCCTTTTTTTTTTTTACCCCAAATTTACTTGCTAAATCTATTTGGTTCAGAAAGTTTGGCATTTTCTTTAGTGTCACACACACAGATACATTTGTTAAATAAAGGACCAAAAGGTATCTTTTTTTTTTTTTTGGTTAAATAGAGCACAGTTTTTTTTAAAAAAAATCACAGAATAGATGTTAACATATTTTGATATATTTAAGGTTGGGTTTTTACTTAAAATACATATTTTTCCTGAAATTAGACAGGTTTAGATGTTATAAAAGGATAAACTAATTTTAAAAAGCATGCTCTGGGCACCTGGGTGGCTCAGTGGGTTAAAGCCTCTGCCTTCAGCTCAGGTCATGATCTCAGGGTCCTGAGATCTAGGCCTGCATCAGGCTCTCTGCTCAGCAAGGAGCCTGCTTCCTTTTCTCTACCTGCCTCTCTGCCTACTTGTGATCTCTTTCTCTGTCAAGTAAATAAATAAAATCTTTAAAAAAATAAAATAAAAAAGCATGCTCCATTTAAAAATAATTGACTAAAGCATTATATTTTATAATTACATAAAATTATTAAGCTAAGTTGTTTTGGCAAATATTTCTAAATTTCTAACATAAAACTCTCAAATTGATTTTAATTTTTTTTGGTTCTTGGTCTTGTAATTGATAGATTTATTAGTTGGAAAAGGAATTTTAATATCTAGACATAGTCTTAAGCCAGTCATTTCCTGCTCTAGTCACATAAAACTTCATTTCCAATTGTTGATGCAGGATTCTAAAACTCAATTAATATTTTCTTTTCAACATGTTCAGGTAATTAAATCAGAAGCAGATTTGCCTATCCATAGTCTTGATAAAGTAATAAAACACTGCAATTTTCTTCTGTTTTCATTGCATTAATACTCCTTTATCAATTAAATTAATTAAATATGTACAAATGTAGAAAAATAATTTAGATGTGTAATAGTTTTTCATAAATATTCCTAGAGATTGAACCTCACAAGAACAGTGTAGGTTGGAAGGGCTGCTTTTCTTATACTCCAACAGTGTAATGATCGTTTCCATTTATCAAATGTGTCTTTCAACCAAGGACCCTGGTGACTAAGTTACATGCATTATCCCGCTGAAACTTCATGACCACCCAGTGAAGTAAGTTCTATGATTAGTGATACTTTATGGCTGAGAAATCTAGACATATTAAGAAATATACTTTATGGCTGAGGAATCTAGAAATGAATCAAGGTCACTGAGTTGGTAAGTGAGACCAGGAATAGATCCGCACTTATCTTTCCGTCTTTTGTCTTATGTGCAGATGAAGACACTGAAACACAGAAAGCTCATGTTTAGATCACTAGCAAGAAGCAGAGCCAGAAGCTGAGCCAGTTACTGTGAATACAAATCTAGCAGTCTTTTTACTCTACCACCACACTCTGCCAATTTCTTGTCATGTTTATAAAACTAATTTGTCCGTTGAAATCATGTGAGGTTAGCAATGGCTTTCAACAGGTCTAGGTTAGAGGTTGTTATATATATATATTTTGAACTGTATTTATCCTCTCAGATATAAATATATCTTATTTCTGTGATTTCTACTATTATAGTCAATAGGCCTTCTTTCTGCTGTCCTTCCTTTTTTTTTCTATCAGTTAGATGATTGCTATAATTCTATCAGAGGTTTTGGGTAATGATAATAAGGAAAACAATTGAGTTTTCTTGTATGGACTAAGCATAAATATACAATTAGGTAATTAATATTCAGTATTTTATGGAGCTTATGGGAGGAAAGAGGTCTTATGCATATATATTAACATAGTACTATAAGTATGTAGTCATGTTGATGTGAATTAAGATATATATGTGCATCCATTGTACATATTTAAATTATTTAAGTGGATAAAGAATACTATACTCTGACCAAATCTGTGCACAGGTGAAAAAATGTAAAAATGCAAGATCATTTTCATTATTTTTGAATATGAAGAATATGATATTTTTTAATTTTAAAAATATACTTTTTAAATTTAAAAAAAATATAGAGAATGTGGTTAACCCAGAGACTCTTTTTTTTTAATTATTATACATTAGTTTGGTCAGTTTTATAATTTGGCAAGGTTTTGAAGTAAGAGAAATAAGTTCTTTGTGAAATAAACTTCCTTTTCTGAATCCTTCATCTCCTTCTTTATGTACCAAAGCCCTCATGCTCTCTTCTCTTTGGCTTTTTAAGAAATGATTTGGTGTCAGTGATTTATGTCTTTGTTTAGGTCAATGTCTTACTTCTCCAAGAGTTATTTGCATGTTAGTATTCTAAAGGAATGCCTTAAGAAAAGCTTTTTTCTCAACATAATTTTAAAGATTATGTAGAATGTGGAGTGACATATTTGGAGGGAGGGACATGGCTTATTGAACATAGCTGAGGGATCTTCTTTTTCACATCTATATAAAACTGATGATGAAACCAAGAGATCATTAGACAGATGTTTTCATATGTGTTTATTAAAAATGCATTCCATCATCACTAAATGTCCATTGTATTGAAACTATAGTTAGGCTACTGATGCTACAATTATGATAAACTTGGCACTTTAGGTCAGTGTATTCAACAATGTGTCTATAATGTGTTCAATAATGGAGTAACAATATATTTATTGTTCCTAGCTAACAAATAATGAATTAAATATTTTCATAGATAGCTTTATGTTAAGTGGAAAATTGTTTTTATTTCATTGCCTTGAAACTTAGCAGAATTATGCTAAACAATGTTTCTTTTGGGGTAGAACTTCTCAGAACTTTGGTATGAAGCTCCTGGAGTGCCCCCCTAAACTCACTGCTCTGGGGATTCAAAATTAAACTAAGGTAAGCCTACTGTTTAGCCTAGCAGTTTGCAGGAGGAGAGAGACAATCTTGAAATCTCCTAAATATTTGTGAAGATTCTGGAGCCTCTTCTGCTTGTGTTCTGTTATGGGATGTATTTTATACATTTTAAATTTGATCCAGAAAACTCAATAATTCATCCTGAGTAAAATGGACTGCTTTTGTGGGACCTACCTCTGTTCAGTGATCATACTAATGAGATTCTATAAAAATGGTATGGATACTCTGGCCATTTCTAATACTATGGATTGATTTCAACATTATCTTAGGCATAGGATTAAAGTAGAGATGACTGGAGACATTAATGTTGGGTCTAGCCAAAACTCACTATTATTGTAGGCTTAAATCTTATCTTAAATAATGTTAATGTTTGATTTTACTGAATTACTTTTTCCACTTAAAAGTAGTTTTATAAAATTTAATCCCACATAAACTTGATTTACCCAGCTTTAACAAACTTTGTAGAGCAGAGGAGTATTAACCTAAAATACTCTTGGAGGATATTTAGATTGTAAAACTTCCATTCACATGTATTGAACTTTATCTCTTGTTTGGACCACTACTGGATCAATTTTGAATTAAAATCAAGATACTCTGGGGCTTCTGGGTGGCTCAATTGGTTGACTGACTCCTGATTTCAGCTCAGGTCATGACCTCAGGGTCATGCGATCCAGCACAAGTCAGGCTCTGCTCTCAGTGCGGAGTCTGCTTGAGATTCTCTCTCCCTCTCCTTCTCCCCTCCCCATCCCCACACTCACTTGTGTGCTCTCTCTCTAAAATAAGTAAATAAATCTTTTAAAAAACTGAAAAATAAAAGCAAAACATCTCAAAGGAATCAAATATCTGAAGATATTTTTATTATATTGCACGAAGCAAGTAAGAATAGAGATGGAGTTTGTTAAATAACAAGAAGTGAAAAATACTGAGGAAGAAAAAAATCTAAAATCTTCTAAATTAGCGGTTCATTAAAAACAAACTGAATGCCAATGTCTTTCCACATATTGTATCTCTTATTCTTCAGAATATCTATAGATACATTTATTTAACAAATATTGCTGGAGCACTTATTTTATCCAAGCACTGTCCCAGGTACTGTGGACATATCAGTAAGCAGGAGAGACATGGTCCTTGTTTTCATGGGGCTTACGTTTGAGAAGGAACAACATACCATATACAGATAAGTACAGGTTGATATGATTGGAAGTGTCACTTGAATTAGACTGGTATTTTTGGTTGGATGGACAAACCAAGGATCCTGGCACTACACATTGAAGATATGAAGAGAAGGTACTGGAGGAGGGAATAGGAATCTCAAAGGTCCTAAGTCAGGAAAGAACGTTGTACATTTTAGGAATAGAAAAAAGCACAGTGTGACTGGAGCAAAATCAGTGAGAATGTCAGAGGAAAAAGTATTCCAGAGGGTACTTTTAATACATAAATCAGAGCCCATCATTCTTGTTCAAAATCCTCCAAGAGCTTCTTGTTACCCATAGAATAACATCCCCAAACTTGTCAGGGGCTTCCAAGCATCTACACAGATACAACTCCTGCCATCTATCCAGCCACTGTCCTTAGGCTTACTTCCCACCAGTAACACACTGCCTTGCTCAGTGGTCAGTACGCTAAGCATCCCCAACCTCAGGATCCTTTTATTTACTGTTTCCACTGCTTGGAATTCTCTTTCTAGAGATACGTGCATCGCTTCTCCATCTTTCTAAATTCATTTTATTTTCATTTTCTGTTCGAGTGTTACAATTTTAGAGAAGGCCTGTGTGATTATCAATGTAAAATCCCATCTCTTCCTATCCCTTTCTTTTCCTTTACCCTGTGTTCTTCTAGTTGCTATGGCTGCATTAAAAAATTACATCAAAACTTATTTCCTTAAAACAAGAGACATTTATTATCTCTAATCATTTCTGTGGGTCAGGAATTTGAGAGTGGCTCAGCTGGGCATTTCTGGCTGAGGGTCTTTTCTGAGGCTGCAGTCAAACAGCAGGCTGTGACAGAGTTGTCTCTCTGCCTTCATTCACATATCTGGCACCCGGTCTGGGAAGTTCAGAGAGCTAGGGACTAGAACATCTAGGGCTCATCAATCACCTTCCTCTTTCTCTATAGGGTATCTCCAGCATGGTTGCTTCATGGAAGTAAGAATTTTTACATGTGGCTCAAGGACCCAAAGGCAAATGTCATAAGAGAGATAGAGTCAGGCAGAAGCCATCTCACCATTTATGATGTAGCTTGGAAAGTCCGGCAATGTTACTTCTGCTTTATTCTACTGGGGTTGAGGCAGCTGCAAACATTTGCCCAGCTTCAAGGGAGAACAGGAGATGCAGGCATTGCCTCTTGAAGGAGAAATGCTGATATAACATTGTAAGAACGTGTGGGATGGTATATATAGCAATAATATATATATTCTCCAATGTTTGGAAAATAAAATTTGTCACATTGCTTGATTCTTTCTCCAAAGAAGTTTCTACTCTGATTATTGCCTGTCTCCCTCATTAGAATATAAGCCCTGTGAAAAGGAAGGATGTTTGTCTTTCTTCTTTGCTGCTGGTCAATCTTCTCTACTATCCAAATCAAAAATTAGCATAAGCACTCAAAATTTTCTGTTCTTAAATGATTAAACATTTCCTGGATCAATGATTTATAAAGCATGGAAGTATAATGAAAACCAGCATTTTAGAGATGGAAGAAAATTTTGTAATATTCTATAAATGGTCCCAGAAATGTAATAGGGTAGAAGAACAGACTAAAATTATCTTAAAAGTGAGTTAGTTTTCACAATGTGTGCCTAAATAGAAAAAGAAAAAAATGCTTCTGTTATAATATTCTGGAAAAACTATGACTCTTTTTATGATACTATATTTACTAAGTTCTCAGTGGTACAAATTATAATAGATGAGGAGTAGCGAGTTTAGATTGTAATCTGCTTTCCTATGCAGATTATAACTTTGCAGAGCACATATCAATCTTCCAGTCACAGCTACACAAATGCAGTCATTTAGCTCATAATGATATTAATGAAGATGAGCTGTATGGTACAGGGAACATCACTGCCTGTTTTTCACAGCTTACTTCACCATTTTCAATGGGCCTAAATTTCTGCTTCTTTTAAGGGGGATTTGCGACATACAGAAGGAAACTATTGCTTGCTTGGATCTTTACCGGAGCCTAGAAATATTCATTTGAGACTCATTCTCCATAATATTAAGTGTCATGGTTTGTGACACAAACATGGAAATGAGCCTTAAAGTAATCCTCTTAATAATAAGCCTCAAGGAAATAAGAATCATTGTACCAACAGACAAAATGGGTGATTTTTCATGTGAGTTGAAAACAACCTAAATGCTCACAAAGAACTGTTGAGAAATTAATTACATACCACCAGCTGATGTTAAGCCTTTAAAAAGATGCTGCAAAAGAGAAGGCAAAAAATAATTTTTTGTAGCTAACAGGAATATCTAACTAAAACTCCAAGATAATTAGCTAAAAAATTAGACTATAAAATTCAACAAGTTATCTTGATAGAATACCAACAGTTTTCCTATAAACAGCTATGATTAGAAGACCCTATGATAAAATAAGGAAGCATAATACCAACAAGCTATGAAGTCAGAACTAAATTGAGAGACAATGCAGTGAAGAATTTCAGGAGTGTGGCCCAAACCAGCTGCTGCAAATCTCAGCAGGCCCACAGAATGGGTCTTCAAATTTTAAATAACAAAGTTGTCACTGGTGAAAAAAGTTCGGAAAACCGTGCCTTTTAAAAAACCTCTGTTTTTACTAGAACTCACCGGAGGATCATCTATTCTTCATCTGTTGCAGAAAGAAAAGTGTGCTACCCAAGGACAGAGCCAAAACTGTAAAGGCAGATTTTCAGTCACTTCTGTGGGAATCCGTGGAAGCACAGGATTTTAAGTCCTAGCATGAATAGCAAACTTGAAGCTTGTTTTTCTCTGGGTGACACCCTTGGTTTAAAAAACTCTTCCCAGGTCTGGATCCAGGAAGACAAACAACAATTCACCAAGGTACTGGATGCCAAATGGCCCATGGAATTCTCCAGAAACAAGCAATGGCTAATGCCAAGTGCTCTCTGGTGGACCTGAAATCAGCCTTTTAAGAGAGGTGTTCCAGGGAGCCTGGCATGGCTTCCTGGGCTGGCCTGGATTCCTCAAGCTCTCTCCAGACCCTGGGAAGTCTTGAAAACCAAAGGGCATCTCCAGGAAGAATGTCTGGTTCGTAGTCCTCAGATATTCCTTAAATAAAAGTGTTACATTCACCTCTGAAATCCCAGAAGACCCTTCAGGGATGGCGTCCCAAGGCTGGGAGGAGCCTCAGAGGCCACAGTAAGAAAAGGGCCCCTCCCAGACATCTGGCTGGCCTGGGCCTGCCCTGTGCACCTGGGCGCCACCTGCTCCCTTCCCCTGTTGCCCTTTTCTGGTTCTGAGAACACTTCCTGGGACAGCCAGCCCTTGAACGCTGGAAGGGCCACGTCCCCAAGTCCTCAGAAGTAGAGGCCCATGGCCAAATAAGGCTAGAATTTAACTTCTCTGACGATGCCACCAGCAAAAGGCCACCTCTACCAAGGAAGCTAGGCCAGAGACCCGGCCTAAACCTTCCTTTCAGACACCAGAGACGAGGCAGGAAAATGCCCCGGGGGGAGGTGCACAGGGGTCCTGTTCTCTCTCCCCAAAAGTCTTACAACCTGGGCGAACCAAAGTTTCACTCTTGTAGGTGGCAGAGAGGTTCGGCCCCCAGAACGCCCCTAGAGCTGGCGGGGCGGAGGGTGGCCAAGCCGCTGAGCCCCCGGGCCTGCTGCGGAGGAGGACGCCCCTCCCAGCCCGCCTGCTTTCAGAGACTCAGTGAGTGACACACGTGTGGCGCAGATGGTGGCGCTGGTGCCGGCCGCGCAGGGAACCGCGAACTCTGCTGGCGCAGGGGTTTCCACTGGCAGTCCAGCGGTGAGCCCACGGCCTCGCCCGCGGACCCAGTACCTTCGACTCCGCAGCCAGGACCAGAGTCAGCCTTGGGTCCCAGGAAAGAGCACAGACGCTGCTGCTTAAGCACCAGAGCAGAGGTTGATTATCTGAAGCCCTTTGGAACTTCCTCATTTAAGGAGCTGGCCTTGGAGAAATTGTCCTTAGATCTCAAGTTCTATCCGCTCCTAGACAGTGCCCCTGGCAGCTGACCAGCGGTGCACACAGTGCACTCCCAACGTTCTCAGGGAGCCCACTCGAGGACCGCACTCGCAGCTGAGCTGCTAGAACTTGATTCCTTCGGGGTTCTGGAAGTTCCAATGCCAGGCCAGTCCACATGTCCTCGGGCTAGGAGGTCCACGGTGCCCGTGGGGCCCATCATGGACTTGCTGCAGCACAACCAGAAGAAACTGGACATGGCAGCAGAGGGATACGAAAGGAGATGCTGTTGGTAAGAACAGCTGTGAGGAGCTCTACGCAAAGCACCTGGAGATGGGGAAGATTATGGGTGGGTTTTTGGGGGTGGTGTACCAGGCCATGGTGCAGGCTCAGAAACAGAACTGGCCAAAGCCAAAACCCAGAAGGTTCTGAAACAAAAAGGCCACTTGCTGCAGACCTTAACTACATGGAAAAATATTTCTTAGACCTTTTCAAGTTGTTTGAGAAACAGAAAATGTTTGAAGGCTACTACACGAATTTAGAATTGTTGAAGTATGTTGAGGATAACAGAGGTAAGAATTGAAAAGGAAGGCCAGAAATACCAAGCACTGAAGCCCCACGTAGAAGAGAAACTCAAGCTGCCAAAAAAAGAGATCACCTAGGTCTGGAGCAAGGCCCAGCTGGAGGCTTTGGTCATCCACGGGAGCTTGAGGAAGGAGCAGATGTGCATCCGATTGATGGAAAGGCCATTGAGCAGAAGACTAAAGTAAATGATGGACTCATCAGAATCGGTGACCTTATTTCCAAGACAGAAAAGATCTGACATGGGGCCCCTGGGTGGCTCCATCATTCATTATCTTGGGTTCAGGTCATGATCCTGGAGTTCTGGGATCGAGCCCTGCATGGGGCTCCTTGGGCGGGAAGCGTGCTTCTCCCTCTATTACTCCTTCTGCTTGTGTTCCCTCTCTAGCTGTGTTTCATTTCTGTTAAATAAATAAATAAAATCTTTAAAAAAAAGAAAAGGAAAAAGAAGAAGCAGAAAGAAAAAAGAAATGATCTGATATGGAAATTCCCTACCTATTGTCTCCCTTGTCTATCAAAAAAATCTCATGTCTTTCTTGACTCTTCAACTTGTTTTTAAACTGAATTGCTTTAAAAAGAAAACTAAATAGTTTCCCTTTAGTCAATGACCACCAGCAGTAGGAGAAGTAGGGAGAGGGGGAGAATAAATATTTCAGAGTGGAGGCTTTGGAATTACACAAATCTAGGCTTAAATCCTGACTCTGTCATGTACTAGCTGGTAAGCTTAAACTCTTTTGAGTTCAATTTCCTTATCTATAAAATGGTTGCAATAGTGGAAATATTGATGTGAGATTGACAGACAACGTGCACCAGGAAAAAGCACTTGGAAATAATATCTATTAAATAAAATTTAAAATGCACCAAATATTATTAGTAAAACTGTGGGACTTACATAATAGAAATGGAGCAATAAGATAGCACAGATGCTTCAGGAACAAATGATAGTATATATAAAAATATACTGTTTGATAAAGGCCACAATACAAATCAATGAGGGCAGAAGAAAAAATTCAATAAGTGATTCTAAGTTGTGGGTGAAATCTTTGGAAAGAATAGCTGGATGTGTACTTTTCACATAAAGAAATAAATTCCATAGGAGTTAGAGCACTAAATAAACAAAACCGTATCAATCAGAATAAAACTAAAGTTAGTAAGTACTTGATATGTTTTGACATAGGGGAAAAACTTCAAAAGCAAAATAGGAATAGCAGAACCACAGAGAGGAGATGGATAGATTTGACGACACAGAAAATTAAGTCCGGGGATGCTTGGGTAGCTCTGTCAGTGGATCATCCAAGTCTTGGTCTTGGGGTTGTGAGTTTGAGTCCCATGATGGTTATAGAGATTACTTAAAAAATTTCTTGTAGATCTTAAAAAAAATTTAGGTCTAAATGACACCAAAAAAGGTAATTAAATATTTGTATCACTTATGGTAGGACAAAGGTTAGTATAAATATCTAAAGAACATTTCCAATCAATAATAAAAATCATAAACCCTATTAGAGGAAAGTGAACAAAAGGAGGAGCAAGTTATTTATTAAGTGGTACAAAGACCCCCCAAAAAATTAATACAAGAAATCTCAACAACAAATTTAAATTCACATTTTTTTGCTTATAATTTTGATAAATAATTTTAAAGAGAAATATTAGTTAGTGTCCCCTGAGATTGGGACATTCATATATTGCAGAAAGTGAATAAATCAGAGTAAATGTTAAAAAAATTATACTAGATTTATAATCCTTGACACAATATTTCTTCTATACAAATTTGTTCATAAAAACTAGATATGCAATCACTACTGTGCATAAATATATTTATTAGAGGATTATTCATCATAAAGGAAATTTGGAAAAAATTAGAGATAGATAATGATAAAATCAAATGATAGTATACTATGCAGTAGTTAGATGAACAATTTTGAAAAGAAGTTAAGGAAATGGGAAAATGTTCACAGTAAAATTTTAAAAGGATAAAGGAGTATGCAACTTTATAAACCTCTATATGGTAATCTAATTTTTAATGGTTGTTTTCTCACAAAGGTTATGGGTAACTTTCACTTTTTACTGTGCATTTTTTAGTATTATTTCAAGTACTTTATGATAATTATGTATATTTTAATATTTAGGAAATGTGCAAAATGCTGCTCCTCGTATCATATTAAGGAACCAAAACTATAAAATGTATATGCAGATGGTCTCAACTATATAAGTACAAGTATTAATTTTAAAATCACTTAAAAATTTTTTTTAAGATTTTATTTATTTATTTGATAGAGAGACAGTGAGAGAGGGAACACAAGCAGGAGGAATAGGAGAGGGAGAAGCAGATTCACCATTGAGCAGGGAGCCCAATGGGGCTCCATCCAGGGACCCTGAGATCATGACCTGAGCTGAAGGCAGATACTTAAGGACTGAGCCACCCAGGAGCCCCCATTTAAACTGTTTTTTAAAAAATCCTGAAAAGAGTTTGATATGTATTTGGCAAGCAGTGGACAACCTCAGAAGTTTAGGGGCAGGGAACCATGTGATGAGAGCAGCAGTTAAGATGAATCACCTAGGAGGATGTTAACAAGCTGGTGGGGAAAGGTGGCTCAGACCAGGCTGAGGTAGACACAAGGACAAGAAGGGGTTGATACTGAGTTATTATCAGGAGCAGAACTGAAAGTACTTGGAGACTGGGAGTGGGACATGAAGGACAAGTAAGAGCCAAGAACTTAAAAAATTTCTTGAATTTAAAAATACATACAATTATTGTAAAAAAAAGTTGGGATAAAAGAAAATACAAGATTAAGGAAAATACAAGATAAAGCAAAATAAAAATAAAAGTGCCTATTTACAGAAACATGGAAATTTGGAGGAAAAGCTGGTTTGAAAGAGGTTAATTTTTAAAACTGTGTTAAGTTTGTGGCTACTAAGAAGATATTAAAGACATATTTAAATATCTCCCTTGGTTTTTATTATGTAATATATAAACAGTAAATAAATAAAACAGGAGAGAAAGATACACCTCACTATCAAATCTCCTACTGAAAAGTCCTGCTTTTTGCTAGTAATAATTTGCAACTGTTTTCATTTTAATTTCCTTTGGTGATCACTTCCATATCTGCTCAAACCTCAATATTTTATTCTATCAACATCAAATATTACTTGATAAATGTCTGCATACTCTGAAAGATGAGGAACTTGTTCTCTGTTCCTAAGTTTTTCAAGTTAAATTATTATTTTGGGATCCTTTTGGTAACAATTATAACAATTACACTCTTGTAAGAAGTTTTACACTTAAACTTCTTTATCTTGATCGATCGACTTCAGACAGTATCATTGAACTACCCAAAATATAAATGGAGAGTATCAGTGATTATAAGCTTCCTTCCATTTCTCAGACTCCTGTTTTTCTCCCAGTTTGTGGTGATTATACAATCACTTTTATTAAAGTTCAGAATGTTTGTATTTTTTTCTGTGACCATAATAAAATAACTCATATTTTGTCTAGTGGTTGAATCCTAAAGACTAAAAACTGATACACAGCATTTAATAATATAATTATGTAAATACTATTGATGTAGAACATACTTCATATTTCAGGACCTGCTTGAGAAAGAAATACAATTATTTCTTTCTTTGATTTTTTTTAAATATTTTATTTGACAGAGAGAAACACAGCGAGAGAGGGAACACAAGCAGGGGGACTGAAAGAGGGAGGGGCTCGATCCCAGGTCTCCAGGATCATGATCTGAGCCGAAAGCAGTTGCTTAACCAACTGAGTCACCCAGGCACCCCTCTTTCTTTGATTTTTAAACAACTTTATTTAAAAAATAAAATAAACAACTTTATTGAGGTATAATTTATATACCATACAACTCATACCCTTTAAGAATACAATGCCAAGATTTTTAGCAAACTTACCAAGTGGTACAATCTTCACCATAATCCAGCTGTAGAAAATTTCATCACTCCAATAAAATACCTCATGTGCATTTACAGTCAATTCCCTTTCCTACCCGCAGCCCCAGGCAGCCATTAATCTACTTTCTGACTCTACAGACTTGCCTTTTCTTGTTTCTTCCACTTAGAAAAATAGTTTTAAGATTTATATATGTGATCCATTCATCTGTTGAAGGGCATCTTGGCTCTTTCCACATTTTGGCTATTGTGGATGCTGTGGACGTTGCTGCTATGAACATTAGGGTGCATATGGTCCTTCTTTTTAACTACCTCTGTATCTTTGGGGTAAATATCCAATAGTGCTTGGATATTTAAGGAGGGCACGTATTGTATGGAGCACTGAGTGTGGTGCGTAAACAATGAATCTTGGAATATTCAAAAAATAAAATTAAATTAAAAATAATAAAATTAGGGGGAAGAAGATGGTGGAAGGTGACCGCATTTCGGTGAGTTCCCTGAAGTGAGCTCAATTCCTGCAAAAAAAAAACTACTACAGGAACACTGTGAGAACCCATGAAATCAGCCTGAAATGTGATATTTCATGCTTCTGGATCACCACGGGAGACAAGGACCATCGGCAAAAAGGTAGAAACAAGTGAGAGCGACCAGAGGTTTACCCCCAGAGACGGGTGTGGGGGAGGAAGCCCACAGAGCTGAACCATTGAAAGCAAATACCCCAGCATTAAAGTGCTCTGTGCTCGGGAATAACAGCAGATAACGGTCTGATTTGGGGCGAGGCAGAACCAGAAATGCAGCAGAGCCAGCGGCGTGGAGTCTGTTTTTTTGCCGCAACAGCGGGGAGATAGGGACCCCCAGGGACAGAGAGTGCCCTGTGAGGTGCAAAGGAACGCAGCAAAACCAGCGGCAAAGAGTCTGTTTTTCCGCCGTGGCAGCGGGGAGACAGGGATCCGCAGGGAGAGGAAGTGCCCTGCGGCTCGAGGGAACTTAGAGGGGCTAAGGTGCAGAGTCTATTCCCCCCACTGCTTAAGCCAGAGGAGCAGGGTTTCGCAGAGAGCAAGAGTGCCCTGTGTGGCACAAAGGATCTCAGCGAAAACAGCGGGCATGGAGTCTATTTTTCCACTGTTTTCTCACTCTTTTTTTTTTCCTGCTTTCTTTTTCCCCTTTCCTCCACTGCTTTTCTCTCCCGCTTCTCTCCACCCCGTGGGCCAGGCGCGGACCCCCAAGGGAAGGCGATTTTGCAGACTTGCACGGGACCTGTGGAGCAGCGGGTCCCTTGGCACAGACAAGGTCACGCGATCCAAAATCAGTTGTGGTTTCAAGGTGCGGGAGTGAAGCCACAAGCAGGGGCTTGGGAAGAAATCAGTCCAGCATCTGCGCCTGCCCAGCTGAGACAGGCTGCCAATCAGGAGGCAGGAAAGAGCCTCTTTCTGTGTAGAGGCTCTCTCTGGGAGGGAGGCCTGGGAGCAGACATCTTGCTCCGACCTGACTTCCTCAGCAGCTGAAAAAGGACGTAAAAGAACAACACTCCCCCATCAGAGAACTGTAACCTGACAACCTGGTTATCATTGAGACCAGTGTCTAGCAAGGGGGCGGGGAGACGCAGCCCAGGTAGAAGGACTGAAACAGCGCGGCAGGCCCCGCCCCCAGAAAGCAAGCCAGAAGCACAGGAGGACAATGCTCAAACTGTAAAACCCCAACATTGGGGGGAAAGGCAATTTATTAAACTCCTGGTACTAATTACAAGTACCAAAAGCCATACAATTTATATATACAGTTTTCTACCTTATTTGCTTTTTTAACTTTTTTCTATTTTTACTTTTAAAGCTTCCATTTTAAACTTAAAAATGCATTCTCATGGTTTTTATTCTTTCAATTTTTAACCAACTTTTTATCACAACGTAATACTCAATACAACACCCCATAACATTTTTTTTACCTTGAAATTTTTTCAAACACATTCCTGTATTTTCTGCTGTTGTTATTGCCTCTTGTTTCCCTGTTTGTTTTCTCTGTTTTTCCCTTTCTTCTCTCTTCTTTCCTTTATTTTCTCTTTTTACATGTAGTTATAAGCTTCAAGTTAATCCCACATCCCTATTCAATACTACCGCTATATACAACCAGTTCTAATCTCCCTATATCCTTAGAAAGTAAGCTCCTCCAACAATAATAACAAGACAAACTCGGGAACATCTGAAACGCATTCCTTGCCCACAAGGAGTGTCTTCCCTCACCTTCCCACTCTAGTCTGTCAGTGTCTGTGTAATTGTCTTTGCTTTTGTATTACATAAATACTGGTCTTGGGGGTCATATAGGTTGGGCTTTGCTTTTTGATCTCTTCATTTACCCTTGATAGCCCTTTTCTTTACCCTGTAACATATTGTACCATACAAATCCTACCACTGGGCCCCACTATGGCAGGGGTTTCTTTTCTTGCTTCCTCTCTTCCATTTTCTTTTTTCTTTCTCCTTCCTTTTCGGTGGTGAATTCTGGTTGCTCCAAAACCTTCCAGCGACCAATCCACCTAGATAGTGGCTGATATATTTAGCTATACACCCCCACAACCAATCCTCGCCACAATGACTCCGAGGAGGAACATCCAACAGAAGAAGAACCCTGAGACTGAAACCCCGGTCACAGAATTACTGGAAATGAACATAAACAATATGACAGAAATGGAATTCAGGGCAGCAATTGTCCAAGAAACGGCTAATTTAGAAAAGAACATTAGTCTCAAAGTGGAAGCCATAGTAACAGAAGTGAAAGCTGAGGATAGGAAGGCTATTGATGAGATGCAATCTAATTTAAATATGCTAACAGCCAGAGTAAGTGAAGCTGAAGATCGTATCAGTGATTTAGAAGACAGATGGATTAAGAAGGAGGAGCAAGAGAAGTCTTGGAGCAAACAGCTAAAATCCCATGAAAACAGAATAAGGGAAATAAATGATGTCATGAAATTCTCCAATATCAGAATTATTGGAATCCCCGAAGGATTTGAGAGAGAGAGAGAAGCCTAGAAGATATTGTTGAACAAATCATGGATGAAAATTTCCCAAATCTGGGGAATGAAACAAATGTTCATGTCCTAGAAGCAGAGAGGATACCCCCCAAGATCAATGAGGCCAGAAAAACCTCCAGGCACATAATTATGAAATTTCCAAATCATAAAACCAAAGAATATGTCTTAAGAACAGCTAGGGGAAAGCGATCCCTTACCTATAGAGGGAGGACCATCAGAATAACGTCAGACCTTTCCACAGAAAGCTGGCAAGCCAGAAAGGGCTGGCAAGACATATTCAGGAAATTACATGACAAAATATGCAACCAAGGATAATGTGTCCAGCAAGGTTGACTTTCAAAATCGAAAGAGAAATAAATAGCTTCCAGGACTGCCAAGGTCTAAAAGATTATGCAACCATCAAGCCAGCACTACAAGAAAAACTAAGAGGGGTTCTACAGAGGAGAAACGAACCCAAGAGTGACACAAAAACAGAAATTTACAGAGGTAATCTATAGAAATATGAACTCCACAGGCAACATTATGTCAATACAAACAATACAAAAAAGTATCTATCAATAATCACTCTCAGTGTGAATGGCCTAAATACTCCAATAAAAAGACACAGGGTTGCAGACTGGATAAAACGACAGGACCCATCCTGTTTACAAGAGACTCATCTTGAATCTAAAGACACTTCCAGATTGAAAGTGAGGCGATGGAAGACTATATTTCATGCCAATGGACCCCAAAAGAAAGCTGGGGTAGCGATTCTCATATCAGACAAAAGGATTTTAGTCTAAAGACTGTAGAGACACAGAAGGACACTACATCATTCTTAAAGGGTCTATATGCCAAGAAGATCTAACAATTGTAAATATTTATGACCCCAACATGGGAGCAGCCAACTACATAAGCCAACTGTTAAACAAAATAAAGAATCATATTGATGCGAATACATTAATTGTAGGAGATCTTAACACACCACTCTCACCAACGGACAGATCATCTAAACAGAAAATCAACAAAGAATCAAGAGCCTTGAATGACACATTGGACCAGATGGATCTCATAGATAGATATATTCAGAACATTCCACCCTAAAACAGCAGAATACTCATTCTTCTCAAGTGCACATGGAACTTTCTCCAGAATAGACCACATACTAGGTCACAAATCAGGGCTCAACCGATACCAGAAGATTGAAATTATTCCCTGCATATTCTTTGACCACAATGCCGTGAAACTGGAACTCAACCACCATAAAAAGTTCAGGAGAAAATCAAACACTTGGAAGCTAAAGACGATCCTGCTCAAGAATATGTGGATCAACCAAGAAATCAAAGAAGAACTGAAACACTTCATGGAAACCAATGAGAATGAAGATACATCGATCCAAAACCTATGGGATATAGCAAAGGCCGTCCTAAGGGGGAAATTCATAGCCATCCAAGCCTCACTCAAAAAAATTGAAGAATCCCAAATACATCAACTGTCATTACACCTTAAAAACTGGAAAATCAACAAAAAATTGATTGAATCAATAAGATCGATAAATCATTGGCCAAACTAATCCAAAATAAAAGGGAAAAGACCCAAATTAAGAAAATTATGAATGAAAGGGGAGAGATCATGACTAACACCAAGGAAATAGAAACAATCATCAAAAATTACTATCAACAATTATATGCCAATATGTTTAACAACCTAGAAGAGATGGATACATTCCTAGAAACCTATAAACTACCAAGACTGAAACAGGAAGACATTGACAATTTGAATAGACCTATATCTAGTAATGAGATTGAAG